>PVJL010003319.1:0-72398 GCA_004026885.1 Lyroderma lyra
TTCATTTTTATTGTTAGACTTATTGGGGTGACATCTGTTAGCAAGGATTACATAGGTTTCAGGCATACAATTCCACAGTGCATTGTCAACTTGATGCATAATAAGTTCACCACCTAATGTGACCCCTCTTTCCATCCCCTTATATTTAGCTTCCCCCCCTCCTCTCCCACCCCCTCCCCTTTCTCCCCTCCCTAACCCAGTCGTCCCCAAATAAACAGCATTTAATTCTTTATTTCTCAATTTAACTAGAAAATTGAAATAGTCTCTATTAATTTCTCAATATGAAAGATATAACTGTTAATTCAATTTTTCCATGAAATTTTATATTTTGCTTTGCTTGATTATAAATTTGGATAATGCATATGAATCTAGATAATTGAGTTTCTATTATAATATGTATTTAAATTGATTTTTGGTATCAATATGAGTATAGCTCCTAGAAATCCTTAAGCTCAATTAATACCATGTATAGCACTGTTATCAGTCAAATCATAAAAATGATATATACATCCATTAAGAATTTATTTTATCTTAGTATGTATTAATATCCATTTGTCCATCTATCAATCTTTTGAAGTAGGTCCATATCTTTTCTTTGGGTATGGATGATTCATGTCCTGGTAGGACAGAGCAGGACAACAAAAGACTTCATCATGCCACTCAGAATTTAAAACTTATTAATTGCTTATTTCTGAAATTTTCCATAAAAGATTTTTGAACAATGGTAGCTAAAACACAGAAGAAGTGTGTGTGGGAGGGTGCTACTGTATAAGTATCAGACAGTCACTATCTTGAGGCCACTAAGAGTCTAAAAAGAACAAAAAGGTAAAAACTCCTGAGAAGTTAACAACATAAAAGTATGTGGGATAAATACCAAGTATTCAGTCTAGAAAATGTAGTCTCAAAGAACTCGCCATCTTTACATTCTACTTCATTAAAAATGTAAATATAATTATGCCTATAAAACGTCAACCCACATTCTGTTAATGATTTGACAACTTAATTGCATAGTGATTGCAGGGGTTTTATTCGTTTGCATTTTAGTGTTTGGCACTTTACCTGTGGGACTGCTGAACTTATTTATGCCACCTCTGTGTTAAGCATGGATCAGTTTATGAAAATAGCTATGTACATATGTAAAAACATATGTACAATCCACCGTGCCTGATAGTTTTACGTTTACAGCCTTTTCAAACTAAGCATTCAAATGTTACCTTGATAGCCTTTACAATAATAAGCCAAACACAGTTACAATTGACATTTTCCCTGGATTAATTTTTATATTCCGTGATCTCTACCTCACTTTTATCTGTTCCATGTCAGAACCCTTTGTTGTACAAGATTTCTTTTCTTGCAGTATTGATCCTTATTGATCTTAACCTAGTACAATAGTGAATAATTAAATATTTTCTCAAAGAAACAAGTCTTTCCCTTTTTTCAATATGACCTTCACCTGATGTTCAAATAGTTCCAGCATGAATGAGAAAGCTTTTTGGTGCAAACTTGACCTCTATTGTCCTACTTTGAAAATGCACTTGATAGCTAACAAGAGCTTTTAGCAATGTAACAGTGCTGATTTGTTAGATAATGAAATCCAAATTGTTCTAGAAAAAGGTGCAATTATACGGCATGTAATACACAAATAAATTGACTTAATGTTACATTATAATGAAAACTGTGCAAAATCCTCTACACAAGCACAATAAAATAATAAAAAGTAATAGAACAGGTAATAGATGTAAAATAAATGCTAAAAAAGTAGTTCAAATCATTTTCATACCAGTCAAAAGATACTGAGGAGGGCGCATCCAATCACAATAAAACACCAGAATGAAACACTTCTAAATAGTAATATAAATTTTTGTGGACACTTCATGTCCCATGATGTGGAATTGACATATAGTTTGATTTTCTTTTTCCTAATGTAAGCCACAGTTTTACAGTGCTAGTGAAAACATTTTATTGCTGGGGATGTATTAGACATGGTTCATTTCCTTTCTCAGTATGGCTTTAATTTTCCACATCCATGGCTTGACACAGACCCAAACACCAGAAGATGGTTGTGTGCTATAAACTGTTTGGTTTTCTTTGATTGCTTTACAATTTAATCTATAGTTCATTCCATTAACCCTTTCCATTTTAATGCTGCCAAGTCTCCAGCTCCTTAATATGAAGATAAACTTCCCCAAACATTTATGTTTATTTGGTTTCTCAAACCCAAAGAGTTATGTGTTGGGGAGGAAACAGGGCAGTGGGGGTGGGGGGGGAGAGGGGAGGATGTTTCTTTCATAGTTAAATCTTTCAAGGCCCTGGGTAATTGCAAAATAATTGACATTTTGCAAGGAGGGGGCGTTCCATTTTGCTTCATAATACATTCATCATTATTCATTCATTGGTTTCGGTTATATTCATCCTGATCTGCTGAGCCAAGAAAGTGCCACTGTCATTCTAACTTTCTCCTCAAATCCCTGATCTTTCGGAGGGTGCAGGGTGGACGGAGGGGAGGGAGGAAGCCTTTCCCAGGCTGCGGTGTTGTCACATCCGATATCCCGTTCCTTCCGGCAGAGAACGTGTATCTGGGAGGGTCACCGGATCAGCCTGTGCCTCGGGGCGGCTCGCCTCAAGTACAAAAGACTCAACTCAACTCACGTTAGTCTTCTAGGTGGCCTATCGGCGGTGACGGGACTGCCAGCTCGGGCTGTGGGCGAGCAGTGACGACTGCCTTGAAATGCTAAGTGCTTAATTAAGGACCTTTCATATCAGTTATTGAGGCCTCCATCTCCCATAGCCCTGGGCATTGTACTTTACCCAGGGCTCCCCAGAGCCAGAGTCAACTTTACTGCAGTGACAAGTAGAGAAAGAGAGAGAGAGAAACAAGTGGTTTCAATCCTCTCACAGCCTTCCCCAAATCTAAATACAATCCGACAGCTGACTAGTCATAGTTGGCCGACTCCTAAAAATACACTTTTTTATGTTCATGGAAATACAGCAAACTTGTGTCTCACTCGCAGTGATGAACCATCGAATCCTCCTCTGAGAAGAACAATCTGATGGTCAGCGGCCTCTTAGCAAATGCCCGGCAAAAGCCTTCCCTTCTCTTGTTCACCAAGACAGCTGCACCCCATGGAGGTCATATTTTAAAAGACTGAAAAACGTTTTGTCTGATATTTGCCTTTTGCCTACGGTTTTCAATAGTCCTGTTATTTTAAAAGTTTGTCTTAAATAGTGCATGATGGTAATCAGTTCTACTTATAGCTTGTAACTATTTTGTTCTCGTAGAGTGGAACTTCTAATTTAACTACCTGAAGGACATATTAATCTTCATTGTCAAATACTATGTTTAAAGTTACTAAATAAGGTGAGAGAAGTTTAAAGAAGCCACAGCTGCTGCTGGTAGCTGTTACCTTGGTTAATAGCAAAATGATTGATCACTGAGGAGTGTAATACCACAAACGTTAAAGCAAAGTACGAGAATGTAGATTGACTTCACCTACCTGATCTTGTAAAAATACAAAGTCCTCGTTTGTTTAAAAAATAAAAAAGACTACTCTTGACCAGCACAAGTGATAGAGTACAAAATACATATTTTTAAAACTAAAATAGAAGATCCATTAGCAAATGATTTTGATTGATTTGGAATGAACAGATCCTGGCAAAGAGAGCATCTGTAAAACTATGTGTCAGACATTACACTGCAGTGTTGACACATCTCAGCTAAGAAAGTCAATTGGGAAAGTTCTCCTCAGAAGGAAAAAAAATGTATCTCTGTGTGGCGATGGGTGTCAACTAAACTTAATGTGGTAATCATTTCATAATATAGACACATATCAAATCATTATGTTGTACACCTAAGACTAATGCATCAGTTCCCAAGCGGTGGTACACATAACCCACCCCCTCCCCAGGGGTACGTGCTGGACTATTCAGGGGTATGCAAAAAATAACCAGTAATGGCAAAAAAAAAAAAAAGGTAAAGTAAAAGCATGCAAAATGATAGTTTTAGAACAATAAATGTTAATTTGAATCACTGTTAATGGAGACACTTTAAAATTAGATCGCATTAGGGAATGATGATTGATGAGGGCTTCACTATGAACCCTTCCCCCAAACTGCTTTTCTGTCAATCAATATGCAGTTTCAGAACAACCCATTTGCCGTGGTTCTAGAACTTCCGCAAACATATAAATACATCTGTGACCAAGCTGTGTGATCAGTTGAGTTATTGACTGAGTACATGTAAGTGCATTCATTGTCTTTAATCGTGATTCTTTTCAAGTAGATTTTTTTATTTAATGTTTAAATACTTGATCATGATCAATATTTAACTTTTATGAATATTATAAAATTAAATCCATGGTTTGTACTTACAGTGCAGTCATTTTTCTTTCGTAACTTAGTACCTCATTTCCACAACTTTACATAAAGGTAGGCACTGAACCCAAGTGTCAGTATTTAAAAATAGCTGTTTTAAAAACAAGGAGTACAATTAATAGAAATGGGTTTAAAAGAGGTACACAAGTGCAAAAAGTTTGGGAACCACTGGACTAATATGATGTTATATGCCAATTACCTCAATAATAAATATATATATATGTTTGAGGATTGAGAAAGTTTAGGGATCATTTCCTGTGCTATCTGTATAGAACCACATGAAAAGACATTTCTCAGTATCAAAATGTTTCCACATCAAATGCTAACAACCTATCTCTTCATAATACACTTTAGATTCATTTATTAATTTAATTTTTTTCCTTTTATTGAAAAATTTTTTGTAATTATATGTATAGATATTATTTTTACACTCATATATGTAAGTGGATACGTATTAATATCTAAAGGGCAATCATAGATCTGCATTATATTTTTTTAGGCAAAGTAAAGTAGATTTGTGAACAGCAGCTTGTGACATTAAGCCTCTGGAGACAGATGGAATTTCAAAGTTGACACTCTCTATTGGTTCTAAATGACCAAGTTAATAGAAGAATTGGGATGAGGGTCATAAGATTATCTCATTTCTGGGGTGAGTAGGAGAGGGCACTTTGGTGATTTACCACTTATGAATCAGAAGTGGGTTTTAACCCTGAAGATGTCAGCCTTCGACACTGTGCTCACCCATCAGATTTCAATATTTTCACCTTGGGATACTGAGAAGAAACTGTCCTCTTTGGAAGCTACCTTTATCTAAAATTATACCTCACCACTTAAATCTCAATCTCTGCTCTTCTATACATCTCCATGTTGAAGGGATGACTCATAACATTTTGGGTTACAGAAATGACCTGGCAAGTCAGGGTAATAATTTTATCTAAACCAAATATTCATCCTACCCACATCTTTTCAGACTAGCATTCCAGCTAATTAAATGGTTGAAGCAATTGCCTTAAATATTAGACCACAGAAATTCTATAGTTTAACATCTACAGAAAAGGGCAAGCAAAAAAATTCATTCCAGGAAAGAAATAGCATACATAATATAGAATACACTTGTTTGCAGCAATTTACTTTTATAGTAAAATTTTATACTGACATAGCATCTGTTTGTTAAATATGCCAGCCAACAAATACTATTTTCTCTGCTGGTAGGCATGGGAAACTCTGGACTTGTAACTGAGGACTTAACCCTACCTGCTTTCTAATTTAATATTGCCAAGCAGCATAGATTACACTAAAGGATTGTTGAGAGCATCAGAAAAATTAAACATGTGTAAATCTCTAAAATACACACAGTGAACTAACAAATATTATTTCTTTTCCTCTTTTATTTCTAATAGAAAACTAAGTTTATTACTAAATAATCTAAGTTTTCCTATATTAGAAAAGATGAGTAGCTTTGTCAAGAAATTCAGCAATACTGGTAGTATATCTCAATTATATGGACCTTAAAGGGGATATTTTAGAAATTGAAAATTCAGCTTTATTGTCTATCTTGCTATTAGAATTCAGCAGGTATTTCAACATTTTACACCTCTTTGGTTAAGTTTAGGGACATGGATATATGGGGCTGAATGGTAAATAGTAGCTGGTTTAGCCATGACTTAGCTTTATATCAACGAACAAAAACCTTGGTTCCAGTGTTCCCCTAAAATGACAATCTGGCTGTATTTAAACTTGATCATGCAGATTTACCTTAGCCACTAGTATAAAATACTTTTATCAAATACCTAAGTGTCATACAGAATCCATCTGAGGGGGGAGGGGATACACTGATGCCACAGGGGGTGGATATAGACAAGATTTAATTAGAGAAACTAGGTATTTCTGTGGGGGTGTGGGGGTGGGGTTGAGGAAACAATAGAACTTTTCAAGAAAAGAGTAGATTTTTAATTGGTTTCAAGAATACAGTTCTCATATTTTAGCATTAATATCTGACATCTGTACCCTCACATCATCAGTCTTGGGAATATTCAGCATTTACCTATCTGTGGTGTAAAATAAAGCTCACACCACAGTTTAACATTAGAATTTAACTATAACTAAAGATTAATTGCAGCAAGTGTTATATGAGAAATTTTATTTTTATCTCAAAGCCAAATGGGTACAAATAAATCAGGAATATTTATACGATTTTAAAACACAAAATTATTAAATTAAGAATACAAAATTAATGAAATAATTTGCAACATGCAAATCAAACTTATTCTTTTCCATCTTCAATTCACCTGTACCTCAATTTACAGAATAACACAGCTTGCTTTTTCATATGTGAATATACAAATACTAAGTATAGCTATATGCTTATTTTTCTGCATGTTATTTTATTTCCATATAAAACATTTATCCTAAAGTTAAATTATTTACCCTGACCCTCTAAAATAATCTGTATCTATCTAGTTGGAACGAGATACATAAAATACTTTGAATCATTTATTGTTTGCAATTAATCAGCTTTTGTAGTCACAGAGAAATAAAAAAATGTAAAATACTTTTAACTCTACTCATAAAACTTAATTTGGCAGATAATTTGAGATGCTACAATACACAAAAGAAATAGGGGCATTTTTAGTTCTAGTTTCTTTTTTTTTAAGTTTTTTTCTGTTTTTTGTTTGTTGTTTGTTTGTAAAGAAATGTTGAAGCTATTAGGTGAAATAAAGTACTTTTAAATCAGGTTCAATTCTGGTGAATAAACAGAATTCTGGGGCACAATTTAATTCCAGGGGAAGGAGGGCAAGACAGAAAATGAGAAAGTGAGAAAGAGAGATCACTAAAAAGATTATTGATAATTCAAAGTTCCAGCATCTGCACTCACTCAGCAGCGTGATACTGACAATTATTAACTACAAAACTGTGGTCGCGGCATAAGGGTAAATAAGCTATCACCACGGAGCCGAGTGGTGGGACGCCTTCCACCGGAATGTATTTTCCGGCAGCAGGAGCTACCTGATGACAGCTACAATCAAGAGTGGCTGCAGGCAGCTGCTTTGCTCCAGGCCACATTCAATTATGTCGGACTGCATTAGTCCCTGGCGAAGCTGTCACCTTCTAGCCTGTGAAGTGATAGCGTGAAGAGGCTCCTGAAGTCTCTCCAGTCCCTTGCTTCGGGTTTCAGGGCGGGTGGAAGGGAAACAATGTGGGGGGAGAAATAAAAAAAGACCATTAGTTCTCTGACTGCTTGCAGCATTCATTTTGCTCTCAGAGTAGGAAGAAAAATAGCTTAGGTGAGCTGGATTCAAGAAGTTATCTGGTGCTGAATAATTGCAGGGTTATTTTTTTTTTCCTTCCAACAAGTAGCTCTTTTTCAGGAGGGAGTGCCAGGAGAGTGTCCTATTTTCAGGATTTGAGAGTCACTGTGGCTCATCCTTCTCAGGAGCTAGCATTGCATTGGAATGTATTTTCAAATATATGGTATCTCCAAGGATTCTCTGGTAGCCAAGATATTTTGCAGAATCTGATCTGCAAGTGTGGAATATTTGACTTCTTCTCGAAGCTTTCCAGAACTTTAGGTTGGATGGATTTTGAGATGTCTTTCCTAAGGGATCACTTGACTTTTGAAGCTAAAGAGAAATAAACTCAGATTATTCTGGGAAGTTACTGGGGACATAATGTATTTTTGATGATCCACCTGCCCAGAAGAGTTTGTTACCTTTACTGCACCACAACCTATGACTGAAGAATGGTTAAGATTTGAGATTTTTCCAGGTTAAGTCAGTATTTTCACTTCTACACAGAGCGTATAAATCCTCAAATAAAGTTGAGTGGGGTAAAGCAACTCATGATATTTCATGAAAATATCTGATCAAGCACTACAACCTAGTAAAATTAGCAGGGAGATAGTTATTTACTGAAGGCACTGTAATAAATTCCAAGTACCATGGTATTAATATATGATGTTATTCTCAGGACACCATCAAGTTGGAGGAAAAACATAACATACAACTTTGAAAATAAACTCTAGAACTCCATAAAACTGCAGAAGTCACTTAACCTCTGTAAGTTTTTACGTTGGAGAAACAGGTACATGGATGTCTCCATGTAGAGATAATGAAAAAATAGCTAGTACATGCTTTATAACATATCCAGATAAATTTAACCAAAGTATAGAGAGTCTGAATTTTCCAGAGTATTTTGTTCATTGAAAATTCTTTTGTTCATCTGAAAAAAGTTTAATTTTTTCCACTTTATATTGCTAACTTTGGACCTTTTGTGGCATCATCAGTATAGCAAATAATTAATTAGTGATTTTTTTTTTTTACTAAATGCTCAGCCTCACCATGATCATAGTGGACAAACTTCTTTATATTCATATTTATAAATTGGCATTCTTTAAACTGGGGATCTGCTATGTTACTCAGATTACATTGGACAGAGTTCCTCCCTGAGCTTTGTGAAGCAGTAGCAACCTGTCTTCTTTGGGACTCAAAATGAATAAATAAACAGCGGAAGTACCGAAAGCCCTTGGGCTAGGGTGCCATTATCTCGTTGGCATGCTGTGAGTTCTTGTGCAAAATCTTCACCTCTCCAGAGGCTGACTGTCTAGCTGAACATATCTTCTTCCTGCCTCTAGTCTTCCACACCAGGAAGGAATGACTAATCCACCATGCTTCTGAGGGGAAAGAACCTACTTCTGGCCCTACTTCTCCAGGTTTATGAGAACCTTCACTGAATCCCTGAAAGTTATTCAGCGACTTTCCAAACCAAACTCCCAAGTAAGAGAAAGAAGCCTTTTTTCTTTTTCTTTTCTTTCTTTTTTTTTTTTCTTAGTAGTAGGAGTTCTTGAAGTTGCCTGTTTCCTGTTATGTGCCTCTCTATGCCTTTCTTACCTTAGTGTACGGCTCTGGAGTTTTGTTAGTAGGGTAGTTATTAATCTATACAGTAGTACAGTGATTTTTTAAACTGAAAAGAAAACATACATCCCAGCTCATCTGTGGAAAGAACAGCCGGTACCTGAGGCATTAAAAATATACATTTATGCTGACCCATCTTGCACAAAACCCCAGTTGATCTCTCCCTGACTTCTCAATGTCAATATACCTCACAATTAGGACATGAATTCCTTTGCTGTGATCTGCAAATGGCCTTTTATTACCTAACTTACCCTATTCCTGGGGAAGCAGGCCCAAAATACTGTTTCACAGATCATTGTCCCATGGACAGCAACACCAAAAGGCTGAGCACACAGCAGTTCACACAGGTGCACAGAGGAGTAAACGCGCCCTGGACTGAAGACCATGATCACTCCTCCTGTCGTCACAGTCAGGTTGGAATACCAGAGGGCCTTGGTTAGCTATCATCTCTCTATCTATCTATTTATTTATTTATTTACTGTGTCATGGCACAATTTCCCAGCTGATGGAAAAAGGCTTAGTGTGCCTGTGTCACTCAGAAAACTAAAACTGATGCCACTGTTAATAGAATGTGAGTTCACTGTGTCCCCAAAGTAACAAGAGCCCAGCAATGTGCTATTCTCCTAAAGGAAAAGTATCCCATGGTTGAAATAAAACCATACTAATTTTCTGGAATCTTTTTCCCTTAAAGAGTCAAACAGTAAAAATAAATTGGGAGGTGGGGGTGACTATTTTAACCTTTTGAAATGAATATCTTTTATTTAAATGCAAAGAATCCTGTGCTCTTATTGCCTGATGGTGATGACAAACAATAGAGCCTCAGATGGAGACCATTCACCCGCCACATTCGCTAACACTTATCTGGGTGAACCAAGGTGTCCTTGGCAGAAGTTAAAGGTAGTACTGCATGCAGACTGGAAGAGAGAGCGGAGCTATGAAGGATCCCAGATGTACAAAGTGGTGCATGAAGGCAAAGAGAGGGAAATAAACAGAGTGGGCAGAGAGAAGCAAGAGAGCCAGCCTGTCTAGATGGAAAAACCCATGACCACAGAAGTTAACCCTGGGAAACTGTAAGACGGGGTGACTAGAGGAGAAGCAAAATGAGACCTATAGGTGATTGACAGAAACCACTGGATCCCCTATGACCTTCACTGAAAGCACTTTGCTCTCGGGCTTGCTTTGTTCATTTTTTTCTCTTGTATATCTAGGAGAATTATCTATCCTGACCAGAAGTGTATCAAAAGACATTTTGGAAAGTGAGAAAGAATATAATTTACAAAACTTACTGCTCTATAGCAGTAGTTTCTTAAATAGCATGAATATACAATATATATGTGTGTGTATATACACACACACATATACATATACACACACTAGCATAGATATAAGTACACACATACATATACATACTAGTTATGTGTATATCTATCCAAATGTACTTACAAGATATCACACACATAAATCATTTTTCATGTTAATAAAGATCTTTGGACAAAGAAAGATTTTGTTAATATTTGCTTTGAAGAGTTTTCAAAACAATTGTTACATTTTAAAGTATTAAATGAGTACTAATTAAAGAACATAGTATTAAAATACCTATAAGAGACAGAGTCTTGAACATCTAGAGTGTGCAGAACTTTCGGGATTAGCAACACTTGTGCTTTTAAATTAAAAATGTATTTTTGAAAAGTGCCATTTCCACATGCCACAACATCTCATATGCATAAATATGTGGTATCGAGTGCCCAAAAATTAAGGACAGTGATTTTTAGAATCATAACAAATCTTGTTCCCTGGTTTTCTTCAGATGTATATGAAGGAAGGTATAGATTGAGTATTGATATGTATTTGCAGTAAAGTATTACGCTCAGCAGAGCACAGAGAGATCAAACCCGCTTTGTTTGCCCAGATGAGCAGCAGTCAAATGTTTTCATCATTGGATTTTGTGAAGACAGGCCCTTGATTAGTCATGTGAAGGTTCCTACAGTCTTAGCAAGTGGCTGAAGAAATAAGCCAGGGTGATCAGAGCAATGGGTACTTCCCAGGGAATTCCAGACATGCTTCATAGAAGCTCCCTGAAATAAAAAGAAAATTTTATATATATACACATATATGCATACACACACACACACACACACACACACACACACACACCTTTGAATAAGACTAAATATATATATAATAGAATTTTAAAAAATAAACCAGGTCTCAGATTTTCTTATAATGTTTGCTTTGCCTTTCCTTTTCTCTTTTAAGATAATTCACTAGGATATACACTAAAGGGAATTCATCTAATTTTCAACTTGGCTAGAGCAATGCTACAGTGTGCTGTCATGTCAAAAGGGTTCACTTAGTGTGAATGTCAGGGAAATACTATAAATTCCATTTTTTTATATTTCTCAGTGACCAACCCACAATTTCCTTTTCTCAATGTGATTTGTTCTCTTTAGATCCCAAATATGAACTATAATCTCCTTTAGAAATATAATCCACATTACAAGTCCATAGTTTCTTTTCCCAAACATGGGCCCAAATGGATTTTACAGTTCAGAATTCTGTAAAATGTAAAAGGTTATACATTATATATTATGTAGAACCCTCATTAGGGCCTAGGGCTGGATCATCACTGAACACATTAACATTTCTGTAGTGAAATATATGAATATTCATAATAAGTAGAATGAATAAAGGCTATAAATAGCCTCCTCAGTTCAGGTCAATTTTTGATGCCAAATTAATTTTTTAAAACTTAGGGTTCCCAGAGGTTTCTGGATTTTAGGATTGAAGGTGAGGAAATATGAATATGTATTTAGAAATTTTTTACTATTTTCAAGAGTTAGTTATTATAAAAGTGAACTAAAAGAATTCTAAAATTCTAGAACCTGGTCTCAGTAAAATACGATTTAATGTTTTAATAAATACTATTTATAGCATTTATTGGTTTAAGACTTGCTATATCCTATCTCTATTTAGTCCCTTCCAAATAAATATTTTTTATATTTCTATAAAGTTATTTTATAATTATACATATAATCAGGAGCTTTCTATTAATTATTAAATATTTTTGATGGAATGAAATATGAAGCTTATATTTTGATAGAATAATATATTATTTTGATAGAATAACATGTGCATGAACACTAAAAAGTACATTAAATTTTAAGTTTGAGAAACACTATTTTTATTAATTGATTGGGTTTCACCCAAAGTTTTTTTTTTATTAAAATAAAAAATATTCTATTCTTAACCTTCCCAGAAATTAGGGCTCCGTATCTTAGGCTAATTTGGGATGTTAGAAAATTTGTTTCAGTAGGAATTATATTTTACTTAAAGAAGAAATAGGAAAAAGGAAGGACTTTTATTGGTTAAATTTAAGTCATAAGATTAGAAAATTTTCATTCTTGATACCATATATACCCTGATAATTAGGTAAGCCCCAAATACTCTAATTCTGGAGTTTTTAGAACACCCATATGAATTAAAGAGAGAGAAGAGAAAAAGAAATGAAAACCGAGAAGGAAAAGAAGAAGGAAGAAAGGAAAGAATAGAGGAAAGAAGAAGAATGTAGAAAGAGCCCGATTTCCCTCTAAGACAGTGGTGTTTTGGCCTCTTAACCCTAATCTTTCAGGGGTCACAATAAAGAACAGGTAGCTCTTGTGCACACTCTGGTTTATGAAAACCAGGGAAACTCAGAAATGAGCTCCAAAGAATTAGGGTTGGAAATGATTCCCAAACATGGGATATACAACAGGGCCTAGAGCAGATATTTACAAAACAAACATAGTCCTAAGCAGGCCAGATGCTAAGAACACCCAGCAGAGGAAATGCAGACTGAGACAGCTGGGGTCAAAGGAGGTGTCTTAGACCCAGTTAAGGACCTAAAGCCTGGGCCTCAAATAAAACCCAGAGTCAAAATAGGGCAAGAATACAATCCATGTAGGCTGGACACTGGTACAGAAGCGAAACCCTCGGACAAGGTATTTTCTTACAGAAGGAGAGATCTTGTAGCCCAGGCTCACAGAGAGGCCCAGCCTGGATGGACAGCAGGTCACTTTGCCTCTATCCACTTAAATATATAAATAAATAAAGCCGCATGCAGAGACCAAGACCTGGCAAGATCGCACACCAAGTGCACAGCCATATGTGTGCTTATGCTCTGCAGTGGCTCACAGCACACCCATAGCACATCAGGGTAACAGTGAGTAAGACCACCTGAGGTAAGAAACATAACAGTGGTCACCCCCCCCCATAAGTACTCACTAATACACATCCAGCATGTAAACATAGCCAGCCAGAGCGCATTCTTGTAGGCTTCATACACCCACTGCCAGTAGGTCTCTATTCCACTCCCCTTATCTTATCTTCCCTGCCTTGGATCCCAGACTGTCCCTAGGTTGGAAGAGGACGAAAGAGGAAGAGGGCAATAAAAGAAATAAAACAGAAAGGAAGAAGCTCCCTCAGAGGCATCAGTCATGCATACGAGCTCAGTCATTTAAAAAATGGCTCATACAAACCCTGTCAATTGCTATGTTTGCTCTGATTCCTTAATTCCCAATGTCTTTAAAAAGCAAAATAATAGTAGCAATAACTATAGTCCTACTTATTCTTGGTCACAGAGTTAATCGGTTCCTATGGTGCATGAGTATGATGGGCTGCGGACTGAGAACATTTTTCATTGGATATTTTCAATTTTTGCCTTTGGCAAAAATTCCACCAGTAGTGATAAATAATTCCAGACCCTTAAGTGGGTATTACTATTATTAATGTTTTTAAGTATAAGCTGTGGCTGGTTCCCAGCCTGTCACCTCCCCCAGAGTCACAGATGCTGTGTGCATACCTGTTGACAATTCTGTGGGTGGAAGCAGCTCACTGGTCCCCATCCACACATCTGATCTTTCGTCAGAATGGTGTCCCTTGAAAACACAGGCAGGGCAGGGGAGGAGGACAGACTGAGGTAAAGGTGCAAATAGTGTGGATTTTGCCTTTGGGGTAAGAATACACACCTACTTCTCAGATGTTTTATCTCACAGCCAATGCACTTGTTATACCAGGGTGTCAAATGAGAAGACAAACCCACCGTTATTTTAAAGGACTAGCTTAATGTCTTACACATAGTAGGCACTAAAAATTACTGGATAAAGAAAAAAGTGAAAGATGTGCAAGGTTTGGTTTGTTTCACTTTTTATAAACCTATGGGCCTCTCCTCTGTTTTACTGTCTTCCTAATCCCTTTTGACACTCATCTTTCCCCATCCCCTGGTGCCTACTACCTTCACAATGCCCCCCGGCTGGCTCCAATGCAATATTCCACCTGTCCTTCGACATTAATTTCAACTCTTACCTCTTTCCCTCTATCTAAATGTGCTCTTCCAACCAATCAAAGCTCCTGTGACAATCAGTCCCAATTACCTAATTGGACAACCAAATATTTTTAAACGTGTTACCTAACAATTGTGTTACCCCTTGTCTATATCCCCATCCTAAACTCAGCTAAGGAATTGCTAAACAATACAAATTCCCAACATAAACTGGCTGCAGACCCGTTGGACAGGACCGTTATTTGGGAATGTGATTCGAATTGTATCATGCACTTTGGACTATCCCCAGTTGTATGGAGCTGGCCGTGTTTAAAGGGCTCGAACACACAAATTGAACACACAAATTAATTTTGCAATAATAAAATCTCTACTAATTCCCAAAAACTAGAACAGTTATAGAAGATTAAAATGAGGGGAAGGGAGAGTAAAATAAACCTAAGGAAAACTATTTTAAATGTATAACATGGGAAAACAGTTCTGTTATTCCTAAGGAAATCACAGACCCCAAACTAATCAGATACCTTTGAACATGTTTTGTTATTGATAAATGGGTATTTCACCTGAACATTGAAGATTAGCTCCCCCAAACAATGCATTTTTAGCCAACTTTGAAAAAACTAAAAATATCAAGTCAAAAACTCAGAAGTGAATTATTGGCTCAATACTGACAACGTGGTAAACAGGTTTATACGAAGCTTCATGGCTAACGCTTTGACTAAAGATAACCAGTTTTTATCCCCACCTCTGCCACTAACTACTTGTGCAACACTCCCAGTAGAGGAGCATCTTTAAAAAAAAAAAATGTTTAAGAAATAAATAAGTGGGGGAGGGGAGTGAATGGTCCTGGGCTAGTGATTTTAATCACTGCGAATCTATAAAATGCAAGGGTTGGACATGAAGTCTCTACAGTTTGCTTCCAATACTGAAATTCCATAATTCACCAAGCCCACCCAAGGGGGTCTGTAGGTATGTTCTGAAATACAAACGTCAAAAAGCATTTGGCCACAGGGAATTACAGATCAAAGAAATAATCTCTGCACCCTCCTCTTCCCCTCCCTTCTTCAGGAAAGAGATAAAAGGAATGTAGTTATCACCACAGCAATCCATGTTGGTTGCACTGCCCCAGGCACCTAATGCCACCACCACTTGGGTGTCCACTACAAACCTGAGGTCACAGAACAGCCAAGCAGGGGAGAAAAATCAGTAATTCAGCACCAGCAAGCCAAGTGCCCTAGACAGCCATTTCCAAAGCAGTTACGTCGTCCACCCATATAAACTTAATGGTTTGCATAATTGGGGCAGCAGCCCTTACTTTACTATTAGAATTCATGAAAACAGAATAAAAAGTTGCTGAAGATGTGAGAAAAGTTTGCTCGCAGTATAAGTGAACATAAAAAGTTCCATCACGTACCAAAGCACCATTAAAAGCAACCATGTTTGGAAATAGATTTCATAAACTCAGAAGTCCCATGTAAATCTGCATTAGGTTTGGGGCATTTTACCACCTTCAAACTACACACAAAATCCTCTTTTTTATTAATTTTCTAAATAAAACAAGAAAACAACCAATTCCACAATCTGAGTGTTAAAATAATTCTGAGGAGAGGAGAATAGAGGCACGAGTTCCAATTACGGTTCAGCTCACAGCTAGCTGTGTGACCTCGGGCAGACATTTAACTGCTCTGGTCCTGAGGTCCATTTGTTTGAGGGCCCTGAGCTAAATTTCTAAGAACATATTCCCGATCGAATGTTCTCATGATTCTGAGATCACATGACGGTTACACTCTTCAGAGTTATTTTTTTAGTGACAATGAAATTAACATAGCTAGGGCACTGAGACATTAATTTTCTAGAACATTCTTCTGACATTTGTAAAAAAGTATATATATATACTAGCAATCTACCAAAACCATGCAAAAGACATATGAATCCATAACATTTTAATGTGTCAGAGTAGAAAGCAGATCTTTAAGCTGGGAGTAGCCAGTTTTCTTCAGAAAATCTGTGTTAGATAAAGTCAGAGAAAAAGATTGGATGGAATTACTAAGGATGATAGTCTGTCATGAAAAGCTAGCCAAAGTATTTATTCCAAAAGATAAGAAATGAGTATTTTGGGTGAATAATAGCAACAAATACAAATTTGCTAACCTTTATTGAACACACATTTTCCATTGGGCGTTGTGATAAAAATTTAGGACACATTATTTCTTTTTAATCCGATACCATATGGCATTTTACTAACTTTCTGATAATTAAACTGTAAAAATGGATTTCTGTCACACTATAAATTTAGGAAGTGTAGAAGTTTAAGAAGAGAGGCTGATTTGGGTCCTTTCTGAACAGTCTTTCCCTCATTGATGTGGACTAACTGTGAGGAGTGTACCCTTGCATCTCAAGACATGACATCTTTTCATAGCAAAACAGCACCTCTGTCATATCAGCTATTGTTAGTTATTAGAGAAGTTTTGTAAATGAATGTGACTTATTAGAGAAATAATAGTAATAAAATGCAGCATAAAATTAAATCATGATATTAAAGCTTAAAATGAGTGGCCAATGTTGACTCTCTTCTCATTTTCCCAAGAAAGATTAATTCATTAATGACACATGTTTCTGGTACCCTTTTTGAAAATTTACAGTAATGAACTAAAGTTAAGACCATGCCTGTGTCTTGGGTAAATTCAATTTGACAATTAAAGAGTAATTCTCATCTTTCAGTTGCTTATGCAATGACAAGAGTCACTGAAGAAAAGTCACAAGGGTGAAGCACCTCTTCTTTAAGACTTCCGACTTCAGCAGCCCTAATACAAACAGATGAAGTCTTGTCTACATTTAACCCAGAATTTTTGCTCCTTTGGCTGAGACTTAACTGTAGCTAGCCCATTAACATTAAAACAAAACACTGAAGTTAATGGAAGTATTTTAAAGACCTAAAGATTCCTTTCATATGGCATCTTCACTGCTTTCCTATAACCACCTCAAAATATTTCTGTTCATGTAAGAGAATACGAAGAGAGTGAGGTGTTTTTTGTTTTTTGTTTTTTGGTTTTTTTTTTTCACCTCTAGGAGAAAAGGAGAAATTTAAAAATCTTTTCGGGCTTGCTTCTTGTTTTACTAGTGCCCCCTCTAGTGGACTTTTCTCAGTAACGCAGGCTCCCAAAAAGAGGTGGGGGGGATTTATGACACCAAGCACATATTTTGTTTGCTTTTTTACATTTCCTTTTTAGAAACATTCTCAACAAAGTGATGTGAAATAAACAAACATAATAGTGCATAATAGACATACAATAGTTTTACCAGCAATTGTAATTAAACAAGGGAGCGATAAAAATCTGTGCTATATTCAGAAGGCAAAATGTTTTCAGATGCAACGTGGCAGACAGACATAAAAACATATTTTGCCAGAATTCCCTGTCATTCATTTTGGGACTTGACTTTTTTCCCTACATCAGCCTGTTTGGCCATTAGCCTAAAACTTTGCTACTAGTCACTTTCTTCTCATTTACTTCAAAACGTCTTTCCCCTATCTGTTGTGTGCCGTTATTCCTCTTTCATAACATCATCGAGTGGGTAATGCCCTTCATCTCTAACTTTTGCAACTCTTTTTCTATCCATAAACTGCATTGATGCCTCAGAACCAAGACATAAAAGCTAATTTGTTGACAATTCCTGAGCAGTCTTTTTCAAATCATTCTCTTCCATCATTTTTTTGTTTTCCTCTCAGACTAAGTTCATGCTTGTACCAGCAGGGAAAAGAAAGGAGAAAAAGTACCCCCACCCCAAATGGCCATTCTCGACACGGCCTCCTAGGATTCTTTCTGGAAAAGTCTTGAGCTTGGTAGATGCATCTTGTTCTACAGGGATCTCTCAACTTCCTTTTTATGCATTTAGTGTGCTTCCCCAGTGACCGCCTAAGGGTACTTCCACTAAACAATTAATGTAAGGCTTCTCTGGGGAACCTAATGGGTATTTAGGAGTAAGTTCACTTCCAGTGAATTGTATAATGTGATATTTTGACAATGCATATAGAGAAGGTGGAGAAAAGTGAACTTTTTTCCCAACAAATACAATAAAACTACCTGCCCAAACTTCTCATCCTTTTACCACTGTTTGGGGACAAAGGAGAACCAAGCTGGGATTTAGGACATTGTTGTATGTGTGAGCCTTTGCCATTTTGGCATAATACCACACTCCTGTTCGCTTTTACTAATATAATGTACAAGTCTCAATCCATTAGTGAAAGTAAAATTTGCTGTGACACTTTGACTCCGAAGCCGCAAGCAATGAAAGGTGTAGCACTGCACAGGATGTTTGTATTATGTTAATAAAGAATGATACTACCATACGATACTAATACTGAGTGGGGAACGCTGATTAGTATTTTCCCAGACAAAGTTAATTTTAAAGCAGTTGAACACCAATATTCCAGATTTAATCACTTTACCATCTTAGTAAATATTCTTGTAAAATGTTGCTTGAATTGTCTTTTGTTAAATAGAAAAACTAAAACAGTAGGATGGATACCTAGTTATTTGTCCTCTTAAAGAGTTCTTAAAAATAAAGAACTTTTATATTTGAGGAAGGTTTAATCAGAATAGTACATTTTCCTATCTCAGAATGTGTTCCTTATCAAAAGTAAAATTGTAAGTGGAAATAAACAGACTAAAACAATAACACATTTCTAAACAAATAGTGGATAATAAATTGAGAATTTATACATCATTTCAACTTTAAAACATATTTTGAAAGGCATTTCCTAGTAATTTTTTATCTTGCTTGTCTGAAGTGCTCAGGTAATATACATAATTATTAACACAGATACACATACACACACACACACACAAAAGGGCAGTCCAAAAAGTATCCAGCCATGAAATATAGAAAAATAGAGGTATTTATGGCTGGATTTTTTTTCTGGACAGCCTTTGTATAAACACAGACATTCATATAAATGGTTCAAGTGCTTCTTTTAATAAATCTGGCAATTGGCAATTAGAAAGTCACTCTTTCAAACTCATAAATTAAATCCACATAACACATAGTTTCTCTTCAAGTTTGCTTGCTATGCCAATGAAGTTTACATTCATGCTTTTATTTCATACCAATATCTTCTTTTTCTTGTTAGAAAAGTACTGAATGAAAACCTATGACACAATTTAAAACACATAAATAACAAATATCCTTCCCCAAAAGAAAAATCTTTTTGTTGTATTATCATTGCTGTTGTTACGCCTGTATGTTCATGTCCTTAGTGATCTGTGAATATTTCTGTGGCATCTTTAAGAAAATGAACTCCATCTCTGCAAACATCTTTTCCAAATCGAATTTCAAATGATTTTAGTAACTCCCCTCAAAAACGGTCATTCCCCGATGAGACCAAGTGTGGACAGTAACAATTATAAATCGATGACCGTAAAAACATTTTGTCATTTTGGCCCTTCCACATCTTTGGGGCTCTCGGCTGATATTGTCCTACGTACAGCAGGCTCTGTGTCCGTGCCTGGTAAGCTTATTAAGTGGGTGTGCCTGTTTGAATTACTATTGAACTTGTGTAGCAAACTCATATGTTGTGAAAAGAATTGCACAAACAGCTGCATCAATCTATTAAGCATAGCAATCACATTACAAGGTCAATAAAAGATTGTAGGCAAGATACCTAGAAAGTAATTACTTTTCTCTAATGAATATATAGCCTAGTAATTTCTGAGTGCTATAGGCATAACAGTGCTCTATGTTTTATAGTTTCTGAAGAAATAGTTATTACCTTACACCAAGAGTAAAAATACATTCTTTGAAGAAAAGTTAATTTGTTGCAAAGAGGCACATTTTGCTGAAACTACTTACATATAATGGATTATCACATAATTCCACTACGCTGTAATTGAGAATTACCTCTTTCAACATGGAATATTCAATTGCATTTTGTACATCTGGGAGAAAACTATATTTTCACCTCAGCTATTCTCCTCTACATTAAAAGCATGATTTAGAACATATATTTTATGTGGAGAACAATGGCAGGGCAAAGTCAACCTTATGCTCTGAATAATTTAGAATTATTTCTTTAGTTTAAATATACGTGCATGCAAACTACATGATATAATTATTCTCACATAAGAGTGTGGCTTGCCTTTTCGTTTTCCTAGAAATTCATTTCTCAAGCTGTAACTCCAACATTTGTTGTCAATTGCCAATTTAAGAGTGCATACTTGACGAGCACTGTCTCTCTCACACCTAAACAGTACTCAGATTAGAATGCCATGTTATAATATCACTTATTAGATGATATTATGAGAGATGGCTTCATCAAGGTATTCATTTCCAATTTTATTAAGTAAAGCTATAATCAACCCCTCTTGATAGTTTGACAGAGAATCTGAACTTCGAGTCTAACAAACATTTTGCAAGCAAACACAGCACTCCACTTCCTTCATCATCCTTGAAATGTTGGGTAGGAATCACAGACAAAGATTTTTTTTCAGTAACAGGAACTGTTAGAAATCAACAGCACTTGTTAATGCTCTATTGTTAGTATCACCTGTGTATTTTCTAAGCCCTCCTCTCTCTGAAGGCTCCAAACACCAAGTGAGAAAACACTAACATTTAGCAGTTAAAATTAATCCTACTGAGCATTTTGGAACCACAAAGACCCACTTAGTTCTTTAAACATCGTGTATTTCTTAGCTTTTTCATACTGTTTACAGGCAATGGAAACAATAAAATACCCCATCCATATTTCAAGATGACTCTAAGTAAAGAATTACATATTTCACCTAATTCACAGCATTGGGTATTTCTTAGGCTACAAAATAGAATTTTAAAAATAATCAACCAACGATATTAACTGAAGTGTCAGTATTTGCTCCAGAGCTGACCAGCCTTCCTAAAGCACCACTGCAAGTCACCAGATGCTGGGGCTGCTGCACTCACCTCAGGGCAGGGGGCGGGGGGCGCAGGGAACCAGGAAGCCCACTCCAGCCTTCACCATCCACCCATTGAAATCCCACCTGGTCTGCAAAAGAATTCGTTTCTAAAGTCACTTCTGCCTCTCACCTTGTAACCTCGGGACACTTATACAACAGCCTAAGCTTTAGTTGGTCTATACGTAAAAGTTCCCCTTAGAAGAGGAGTCACAGGCCCTTCCAATTTTAACTTTCTAGTATTTAAATATATGGAGGAGAGCAATGATGGCAGAGGGCAGGAAATAAAAGTCCGTATTTATTAAGTTGGCTGTTCCTGGTTCTGTTTGAAGGGCTTTATATTATGAGCACCCTTATTTCTCACAAAAACCCTACAAGGCAGGCATTAGTGTCACACCATTTGATCACTGAGAAAATTGGAGTACAGAACTAGAAAGTGGCAGGAGTAGGATATGAAACGGCCCCCGTCCGGAGTGGATGCTTGCCTCTATATGTTTACAGAAGTGGTGGACAATGGGTGGCATGGGAGAGTAAGGGATGTGGAACCAGGAAAAGAAACCTCAGCCTAGCAAGCCGTTCTCCTACAATTGGCAAGAACAGACTTTCAGCACTTATGAAGGGCCATTCAGACAACTGTTTACTTACTCACCTTGAGTTTCCCCATCTCATCCCACTTGTAGACATCAACCTTACATAAAAATACTGAACAATAGCTACAAAAAGTTGGCATAACTTATTTTTCAAAGTTGAGCACCTATTTAGCCAAGTAATAGACTAGTCATGCTGTCACTTAAAAAAAAAAACAACAAACAAACTAGTTTAACTAGGACTGTGTAAGTATCTTTCCACTAAGCACCAAAACCGAAAGCCATCTGAGAGAATGTAGTGGAAGAAGAATAATCTAAGAGTTTGAAATCATAATTTCTGCTCCTGGGTCTATTGCGAACTAGCTTTGAAAGCTCAGCTAAGTCTCATCAATGGTAGGTCAATGTTTGTCATCTGTAAAATGAAAGGTTGGTTGCAGTTTTAATCCATGTGTTATATTTCACAATTATTTTCTTAACTTCATGATCATCATACACAAAATAAGACTATTGAGCCAGTTCTATGTGCATTTTGACCAGTTAGTTTTTCATTTGGCAAAGCCGAATCATTGAGCTGCCTGAGATGTACCTTGGTAGATTTAATTTAATACTCATGTTTAAAATATTTATCGAACTCCTATTTTGTAGAAAAATAAATAACCTATGTCTTCTGCCCTGGAAGAGTGCACATTCTATTATGATTTAATGTATTACCCACATGCAAAAGTATTGTTGCTATCCTAGAAATAAACATTTTGAAAATTTCATCCCTGACAACAATGTTTACCAAATATTAGTTTGCACACAACAACTACAGGGAGAACTTATTAAAAATGAAGATTCTGACTCTGGAGGTCTTGGGACCTAAATATTCCAGGTGGTTCTGAAGCAAAGGGTCTGATTGAGAAACACTAATGGAGAACCCTCCCCTAAGTGTACTTAATGGGACCAAAGCAGAATCAAAGGGCATCCTCTCAATATTATTCCAAGGTTAAGAAAATCCAATTTGCAGCTACAACAACTCTACTTGACAGGTCTAAAAATTAACAATGTATTAAAGCTGTTTCCAAATGAGGTGGAAAGGACTGTTAAACTGAGGCCTGGTCAGTCAAGGTAGACAAGCTAGAAGACGGCAGAAGACGAAGCGTAGAAAGCAGCCAGTCCGAAGAAAAACAATACGAGACACAAATGGAACTGAAGTATAAAGGATGTTAAGTCAGCATTAAAAAAGAACTTGACTGAGTTTGAACAAGTTGGAAGTAGAGCAAGAAATCATCTTCCGACGACCTTCCCAAGTTCCAGAATTTGATACACAGCACAATTTTCAATTTCCATTAACATTTAGTAAATGAATAGGCCATCATTGTGGGAAATAGGGAGAGAGTCACTCTTCTAATATAATATTACATTATTAATCTTAATAAAATATTTTTATATTTTCATAATGTAATATTTTTCCTGGCAAATCTTCAGTTAAGCCAGAGTTTAGGAGCCGGAGGGCATTTAATGATATCAGTTGACTATACTAAGATCTAAAGAAATATGACATAATACAGGTATGTGTTCAGATGGTATTTTCTGTATTATCTCTCTTTCACAGGCATTGCTAACCCATGTGGTTGAGCAATAACTACTACTAATATTAATAGTGTTCTCATAAATATTACTGTAACTACTCTATTAGTACTTATGCAATTCATATGATTACTTCTGCATTTAAAAGCAATTTTAAATGTTTCTCTTTTTGTTAGATCTCTTCCTGTGAGGTAAATAAGCCTGATACTATCTTCTTTAATTTGCAAATGGAAAAAAGAGTCTCAGAGATACTAAGAAACACACTATTGGTTAGTTTGTATTCTAAAGAAATAACATAAAAAACTACTAAGCAAAGAGGAAAAAATAAAATACATTCATAGAAGGAGGAAGATCTAAAAATGATTGAAATACGAAAAATCTTGGTCAGGAGTGGGGCTGGTCCTCCATGCCTGAAGTGGAAGACATGAGTTGAAGTTTTCCTAGGACCTGCCAAAGTTAGAAATACTTCTTTTCCCTAGGTTTATCCAGCCTTCAAATCTTTTGGTGACATTAAAGCAAAAATTGAGGTCTTCGAAAACCAAAGGCTGTAGGTCAAAGCATTCACAAGCACTGTATTATATATCAAATGCAAGTAATATCAAAGAATATCCAGATGTTGGGATATTCAGTACTGCCTCCAGCCTTGTGCCCAGATAGGTAACTCCTCTAAACCCAAACATTCCCAAAGTCAGGAGAAGATTTTTCTTAGTGATTGAACATGATGATGTAGGTCTGACCCCAGCTTCTAGCCCCACCCCTAACAATGGAGGTTCTAACAAACGGAGGAAGTAAACTAAGGTTTTAATAGTTTTAATACATTTTTTAAGAGTAAAAATTGTGACTCTCGGGTAGAATCCAATAACTTCATGTTGCCTTATTTGGAACCCAAAGAGCTCGTTTTCCCCTACTTTATCCATGAATGTAAAATATTAAAAATAGCAATGAATCAGTAATCCTAAACAAATTGTGTTTAAGCGAAACATTTGGAAATGTTATTCATGTTCCCTGCATGAGAATACACAGCCTTGCTTCTAGGAAAGAGTGGGGGGCGTATGGCATTCTTTGTTTAAGGGCAATGGCCAGAATCTACCAGCCGCATTTGTTTCTGGGAGAGGATTAGATGGAGATACCAGGTCCTCAGACTCCACTGGAGCATTTTTCCAAGGATTTCATGACAAGAAACACTGTACAGCAATCTCTATATGAGTGAAATATAGAGCAGACCAGAGCAGAATCCTTATGACATACCACGAATGCCAGTTTCGAGGGCATGCCTCTTACTTAGGGTGAATTCTAAGTTTAATGGGAGTGAGCATACACTCAACCCACACAGCCTTGTGCCTGAAGGAGAAGAGAGTTACAAGTCTTCCTTTCCTCTTCATTACTCATAACCTAGGAACGACTTTCAGCAGTCTGGAATTTCCATTTCTAAATGAACTGAATATTCCCTGTACTTTAAACATATAGAATCCAGATATCTACATATAGGAGGAACTAAATGTAGCATACATTTACTCCAACTTCCATTTATAGATAAGAAAATGGAAACCAGGAGGAGAGTATGTCAATCAGTAGTAATACTTCACTCCTTATGTCTGTTTTATAGAGGAATAAGATTAATCTTTGAATACCTAATGCAAAGACATTTTTAAATTTTCAACCACATACTTATAAATCACAAACAACATATGAGGCAGCAGTTAAGATTCACCTTGGTCTAGGGAAACAAGCTTGTCCAACCAGTAGCCCACAGGCCGCACATGGCCCAGGATGGCTTTGAATGCAACCCAAAATAAAATTTTAAACTTAAAACATTATGAAAATTATGCATGGGCCTTTTTTTTTTTTAGCTCATCAGCTATTGTCAGTGTTAGTGTATTCTATGTGTGGCCCAAGACAATTCTTCTTCTTTCAATGTGGCCCAGGGAAGCCAAAAGGTTGAATACCCCTGATAGAACATGTTATCTAATTGCATGTTTTACTTTAATACTAATATTACTCCAGCCCTTAATAAAGATGTCTCCTATCTTTGCACTCAAAATCTATACCTGAGCACATCATAAATGAGGTTAAACTTCTCAGGCTCTGTACACAGACCATTTGGCACCAAATCCTATTTTTATTACCTGTTGACTAATTGACATTCAGCATAATTATTGCAAAACATTTGCTGGATTCTTTTAATGATATATGTTCTAAGGTTAGAAAATCATACAGTGTTCTAAAGAATACCTTCAATTTATGTATTGTCTTTCTCCAACTCACATAGGGTATTTTGCATGTAGAACATTTTAGACAGTCTAATATGTCATCCTGCCCTCTGATGAAATAAGGTAGTTTTATATTAACCAAATCCCATTTTAATAATATTAGTTTCTATTCTAGATTTAAATATATCTGGCATCAAATTATGATCAAAGAAAGAACATATTTTTAAAAAATCCTTTTAGATTGATTCAAACACATAATAAATGTCCGTCATTTCTCCCCACTACTAGCTTAGTAAATGTGCAATATTTTCCAAATATAATGAATCGAGTTTAAAGAAATAAAAGAATTGTTTCTAAATTGCACAAGGTTATAACAGACCCTAGACTAAGAGTCAGATCCCTGCTGTTTATCTTTTGCACAATTTCTGCAAGACTATACTATAGTCTTTTAAGTTATCACCTTAAAGTTACATATCCCTGATGGGGGTCCTTTGGAAGGAGAGAATAAAGCAATGCCAGTTATCAGACTACTTTTAAATACTGTACTATATATACTGTAAACTTCAAGCATAATAAAAAAGATTTCTCTGTCTTTATAATTGCTCTAAGAGAGACATTTGAAACACAAAAGTGTATTGCTTTGCACTGTTGGCTTTTGAGCTCATAACTTTATGAAAACTTCCTTTGTGGAAGAAGAAGCTCTTTCTATGCATCATTCACTTCTTAAGCCAGTCCAAGAAAGGGAGATCTGAACAACTTTTGACAAAACTCCAGCTCTATATTTAAAAACAATGCATCCTTTATAGCATCTAAAAGATGAATGTGCCTCTGAGATATGTGTGATGTTTGTTTTTTAAGGCTGCCAATATCCATATTGAATAGCAAGTTCAATAAGATATATATATATGCTGTCTAGAAAAAAATTCAGCCATAAATGCCTGTATTTTTCATTTTACATGGCTGGGTACTTTCAGAGAAACTTGGTATATTAATATGTAATATAACTAACTCCTTAAGTTATATGCAAGTATAACTTTAATAAAAATGAATACTAAATTATAAACAGACAAAAATCAACACCCATCAATGTTCTTGCCTTATTTACCCAATTGTAAGTTAATAGCAATTTTAATTCCAGCAGGCAGATTATTACTGATTAACTATTTTTTCTTTCATACATGCAAATACATACACTCACACAACTTCAGTTATGAGTCAACTTTGGAATGACAATTCAGAGCAACATTTAGTAAGGAGAAGTGTCTTAATCACAAATGTGTAAACGTTATGCTTACAATGTCAAAACATGATTTTAGCATTTTATAAAATAACCAGTTTTATAAATGTTTGAAAGTTGCTATGTTTAGTTTTGTTCTCTTAAAAATAGGTCACCAGGGCTAGAATTAATACTAGATTCATTAATTATCATTATTTATATTTATTAAAACAATAAATATTGCTTTTTAAATTGTGTAACATTGTAAGACTGTTTACTTTTATATACAAATGTAAAATCATTCCACAAAATACCTAAATTCCAAAAAGAAAAAAAGGTTATATAAGGATTATAAGTGCATATTATTTTATTCATACTCTTTGTTACATAAAATGCTCAATAATCTACAATAACCTATTTCTTTATAATATCAAATAAAAGAGTTTAGCTACAAATACCTGTACTGTTACAATATTACAGTTTTATTGTTTAGTTTGGTATATTTTAGTGTATTTGTCAGGGTTCTCCTCAGAAACAGAACAAATAAGACGTGTACGTGCACGCATCTGTGTGTGACTGACAATTCAGTTTGCAAAGTTGCCACCGTGTGCCTACGTCGGCAACATTGTACAAACAACTGGTAAGTTTTCATAACCTTTGTGTATCTGTGTCTCACAGCTGTCCTCCTGTCAGACATATGGTGGTGTCTTGCTAAATGGCTTTCACCATTGTTGTGGCACGTTTTTGTGTGCCATCATGAGAATGTTGGACCTTAAATTACAGCAAAGAAAAAGCATTGCATTTCTTGTTAAACTTGGCAAAAGTAGAAGTGAAATCAGGGACATGTTTGTCCAAGTTTATGGGGATAATGCCATGAAGAAAACAGCAGTGTACAAATGGATTAAACATTTTTCTGAGAGGAGAGAAAGCATCCCTGATGAAGAGAGGTCAGGGCAGCCAGTCACGGATAGAACTGACAAAAACATTGGAAAAATTCATCAAATTGTGTGTCAAAATCTTTGGCTGACTGTGAGAAGCATAGCAGACCAAGTAAACAATAAAGAAACAAGAAAATCTTAACTGAAAATCTTGGGGTGTGGAAGGTGTGTGCAAAAATGGTCCTGAAGGAGCTCACTGATGAACAAAAAGCAAAGGAGAATCAAAGTTTGCCAAGATCTTTTGGAGAGGCAAGACGATGTTTCCCACCATGCTAACACTCATGATAAAACATGGGTGTACCAATGTGACCCTGAAACTAAGCGTCAAAGTACACAATGCCAGTCAGACAATTCTCCATGACCAAAAATGTTCCATCAGTCCAAATCAAGAGTCATAACAATGTTGCTAACTTTTTTATATCAGAGGGATTATTCATTATGAATTTGTACCAAGAGGACAGTCAACCAAGTTCACTATTTGAAAGTGCTGAAAAGGTTGTGAGAAAAAGATGAAACAACCCAAACATTCAGCCAACAAATTAAGGCTCTTGCATCATGACAATGTACCAGCTCACAGGGCACTGTCTGTGAAGAAGTTTTTAGCCAGTGCACAACTAACTGTATTGGAACACCCTCCCTATTCACCTGATCTGGCCCCCAATGACTTTTTTCTTACCCGCAGATAAAGGAAATATTGAAAAGAAGACATTTTGATGACATTCAGGACATCAAGAGTCCTCTGACGACAGCTCTGATGGACAGAAAGAGTTCCAAAATTGCTTCGAAGGGTGGACTAGACACTGGCGTCAGTGCATATTTCCCCTAGGGGAGTACTTTGAAGGTGACCATAGTGATATTCACAATGAGGTATGTAGCACTTTTTCTAGGATGAGTTCGCAAACTTAATTGTCAGACCTTGTAGATATAGCTAGATATAGATATACAGAGAGATTTACTTTAAGAAATTGGCTCATGCGATTGGCTCACAAGCATGGCAGGTCCCAAATATGATGAGGCAGGCCAGCATGCTGGAGACTCAGGGAACAGTTATAGTTCAAGTCCAAAGGCAGTTTGCTGGCAGAACTCCCTCTTCTTCGGAAGAGGTCAGGCTTTGTTTTATTAAGGCCTTCAACTGACTGGATGATACCCACCCATTGTATGGAGGATAATCTGCTTCACCCAAAGTCTACCCATTTAAATGTTAACCTCATCCAAAAATACTTTTACAAGAAACATCCATAATAATGTTTGAACAAATATCTGGCCACCATGGCCCAGTCAAGTTGACACATAAAAGTATCCATTACCTTTAACATCAGTACTCTAGGTAGCTTTGGAGTCCTTGGAGAAACTATTCTCCAAGCCTAGGACTTGTTATTTCTTCCCAGCCCAGGAGACAAGGGGTGGTGTGGCAATAGATATGACATCAGCTGTTCACAGGCAGTGAGTGTGGTGTTCATATCCTTCAACTAGACTACCAGCCTCACTAGAGTATCAGGCACTGAGTACCCTATTAGTTTGCATTTCCACACTTTTAAGTAACTATTTCACCATTAAATAAAAATGGGAGATATAAAGTGAGTCAAATTCTCCCATCTGTCAACATGATAAAAGATAGATTAGAGTAGTTTGGACATTGGACATAGTACCTTACACCCCACCCAGCCCCAACTCTCACACACATCTCAATTCTTAGTATTCCTTAAACATACTCCATTTAGTTTTTAATTCAGAATTCGTCCAGAGAAATCATTCAACTATCTCCAAGGTACCATAGCTCCTACTCTCTTGTGTAGAACACAATGAGTAATGAGAAAAAAAGGGGGGCAGCAGGAGAACTGCAGTAAAAAATTAATGATTTCAGAATGAATACAGGTTATAACTTAATAAAAACAGTAATTCCATGTTGTATACAAGTTAAACTAGATTTTTGAATTTCCTTATGTTTACATTATGGGCTTGTCCTTCTTAAAAGTTAGTCAGAATGCAGCAGGTTTGGTAGAACACCCATACGAAGAAGTTAAGAAAGATCTCCAAGGAGTATACTCATTAAACCCAGGAAATGACTCAGCCTGGGTTGTTCATTGAATGAGAAATAAGAGTTCTGGAATTTATTTAAATGACATTTAAAAAAATATTTTTTTTGAATGAGCATACACATTATTCTAATAGAAACTTTAAATTGTGATATTCACTCCGAGTTTGGCACATAGCAGTAATAATGATATAGAATGGTGATAATAAGACATCGCTGCTCTAGATAATATAGACCAGCAGATGAACAACAACGAAAAAAGTTCAAAGAACATTTTTTTCAGTGGCCAACAAGCAGGAACGTGTATAATCTAGTCTAAAGGAAACAGAGGTATAGATGAGCTTCTGTGAGCCTAATTTAATGACATAGAACCTTAACAACAATAAATTGATTCTTTTCCCCAAACTTTAAGCCTATATGATAAGTAGCCATGAGCTTACCAGCTGCCTTCATAACATGAAAAAGAATTCAGTGAAACATCAAAGAACATAGATCCTTAAAATATCTTAGTGAGCGATCCAAATAGAGTAAGTGTAACTTCATGACGTGATACTCATTAATGTCCAGTTGACACATCATTGAAAACTCCAAGTCAGAGACCTGATACAACTGAACAACAGTGTTAAAGATTAGATTCAGTTACGTTAGTGACTATAAATACATTTTCACTCCTTATTGGTTTACCTCCTAGAAGATATCTATGATAATCCTTCGGCACAATGACTGAATCGTTCACAAAAATTTCTGTGCCCCTTTCCACAGTGAAGACTAGTCATGAGAATCAGTTGTCTAGCCAGGGAGAATTTTTCTCAGATTCTTTGTGTGACATGTTCTTGATGATGTAAGAGTAGAAATGATGCATTCTGCTCCCAGAAGTTTGAGTGAATATACCTTCCCTATCCTTACTCTCCCCATTTGTCCATTGAATGAAGAAGACTGAGGCCCCAGGCAAGAGTATTGTCACAGGATAGTAAAAAGCACTGCATCCCAGAATCCCTACAGGGAGGAAAACCACACACCAACCAGGAACACCTGCATATCATTGTTACTTGTGCAAGAAAATAAGCTTTTATTGAGAAAAATCTCTGAAATCTTGAAGTGTGTTTATCACAGACTATTATCACTGTGTTTATTATAGTCATTCCCTCACTAATACAGATTTATGTATGAACCAATTTAATAAATAAAAAAATAATAAAGATAAAAATGAAAAATGTGTAATTGCATTGGATGATAGAAAACGTAAGTAGGTGGAAATGAATAAATTTTTATTAACTCCATCCGTATCTTACAAATACGCATGGGAGCAGAGAGTGCATTTTTGGAGTCTTTCAGCTGCACTTAAGGACAGCTGCCAGTCAGATGGCCTGAACAGTTTTGGAGGCGGCTCGGCCTCCGCGAGCAAACACAGCTATCCTAAGAGGCCAGCAGAGAGTAGCACACTTTCTGTGGGACTGGGAAAACTAAAGGTAGAGCATTAAGCACACACGACAAACACTGAGAGAAGAGGAACTACAGAGAAAGAGCCCTCAGCCTCCCTGTTTTCTTTAAGGTGAACTTCCTCCCCTATTTGAGGATCCAATGACAACATTTGAAAATTACCGCGATCTGCTATCGCAACGAAGGCCTGGGTGTGTGCGGGCACTGGTGTGTGTTCTGATGCTTTTGCCTCTGTCTATTGTTCTTCAAGTGACTGCCTGATAATCTGCACTCTTTATCTCCTCAAAGATCTCTTAGGGTCTAAAGAAATGAAATCCTTGGAGATGTCACGGAGAGACATAAGATATGCAAGAGTGAATTTCTAACGTGGAGGAGCTTAGCACAGGCATCTTTTCCACTTGGGTGGGAAAAACGTATCCTCCTTTCGGGGTCCGCTGGCAGAGCTAGACCCTCGGCTGCATCTGTCAGCATGATCACAGCAGGTGATGGGCCTGGCCCCGGAAGGGGCCCTTCCTCACCGATGCTGCTGTGCCAGACACCCTCGTAGATGCAGCACTGTAGCAGGATGTGGTTTGGGAGTGCTTTCTCTCAGAACGAAAACATGAGGAATAAGCTGTCTGTCAACTCTCTAGGTTGACACTGCAAGGCAGCAAGACCTGGATGTCAGTCTTGGAAACCCTTCTGACACCCCAAAACACAAACACTTCCATAGCCTGAAGTCATTTAACTTTGCACGGTGTTCTTAGCAGAACTCACAACTAAACCTTCTGAGTTAGGATCTATCTGTCTTTGCAAATTAATCTCTAAAGAAAATTTCCTTCACAGTTTCTTTAATTATTATAGACTTCTCAACTCTTCCCAAGGATATTGATAAGCACACAAGAGGCTAGAACCTCTCTTTAACTTTGTTCATATCTGAGTGAAAGGGGTGAGGTTTTGGAGGGCTCTCATTGTCAGTCACTTTGAAATGGAAGCCAATGGGCTTTGTCTAAACAAAAAGCACCTTCGGACGAAAAGGGGACAGTGTGTCAGTCATAGAAGATAGACTCAAAGACCCAGATATGAGCTAAAATTGGCCCCTTTTCTGCCCCACATTTCTCTATCCAAAAAGTCCACCTGTATTTTCCTTACCTACGGGCTCAGTGTCTTCCAAAAGTCAAGAAACAGTATTGACATGGGGCAAAGGGAACATAAAGGGTCCTAATTTAAAGTCCTGAGTCTAGGCTTATGCTGCCCCGGCTTTAACCTGGCCCCTGTGTTCCAGCTGTGACAGCTTGCCCAGTGGTCACCACTTAGCACCTGCACCTACCCTCCTGTAGCCCACTGGCTATGAAATGGCCTTTGGTCTGCCATGTCAGCAGCTACCACGTGTAAAAAACCACTCACATGACTACCTAAGGTCTATAAAGCCCACATCAAAGGGACAACTTGCACACATTTGTATTTATAAACTGGCAAGCTTTAGTTGACAAATTCCATCATGGGATTTCATGGAACTGAAATTACAGTCGGGGACGAGAGAGCAGAGGTGACAAGTACGTGTTAAGGATAAGCCTTTCTAAAACGTGATGACCAAACTGCTTTCTCACTCTCACCACGGATAAATGATTGAAAAGAGAATATAGATGACATGGAACAATTACTTAAAATAATGGGAAGTGAACCAACCTGGGTGCCAGGAGTCGTGCACACGCAGATACCCTTTCATACCCCAGTTAAGATATTAGGCAAGTCATTTAGTAGCTCCTTTTCTCTCAATGTACCTATATCTGTAAAAGAAAAGGAGCCCCCCACCCATAACCTCACGGCAGGTTGGGTATCATCACCTGAGTCAGAGTTGGCATGTTGTATTTCATTGACTGATACTCTGTCAAACGTGCTTAAAAAAACATCACAGTCAGTCTGATCATGTCACATAGTGTAGTAAAGCCAGCGGCTGTAATAAGAAACCAACATACGGGGAGAAAGTTGATTTTCCTTGGTAAAGACCATGAGTTTGTGCGGAATGGGGATGCAAGCGGGGAGGAAGAGGGGAAGTTTGGCTGCATTTAGTCACAGAGATTCAGGCTCATGGGGCCTTTGCTGACTTCACTGTGTAGCTCCCATGGTGGCCCTGAGCTCCACCACCCAGCCAACGGTGGGGCAAAGAAGTCAAACGGAACATCACATGGCGTGTCCATGGATCACGCCCGAAGTGTGGGACGCGTTGTACGTGTGGCAGTGTTCCCAAGGGGAAGAAAACTCACATGGGAAGTGAGCTACCTGTCCCTGCCACACAAACACATACGCAAAAAGCCATTTCAGAGCAGATGAATCTGTAATTTCTTTAAGCCCCAGTTCAGTTCCTCTTTGTCCAGAAAAATTTGCTTGGTTACCTTAGGCCTCAACCATCTATACCATGTATTTTGGCATTTGATCATTTTTGTCTTGCTATTTCTTTATGAAAGTATATCTCCTTTATTAACACCAGACTCTTGAGAATGGAGATAGTCTTAAACTTATTTGTATAATATGTTTTATCTCCCACTCTCTCTATTGCCATTTAGCACCATCCACTTAATTTAAAATTACCAAACTTTCTTTTAAATTTATTTAATTAATCTTGATGTATTTCAAGATTCTCATAAATATAAGCTATATGATGGAGGAGAGCATCAGAGTTTGGTTTGATTTGGTTTTTTTTCAGTCCCCTTGCCAAGCACAGTGCCTGGCATGTCAAAGGCACTGAAAATTATTTCTTGTATGAAAAACAAAAGTTCTATGACTCTATATTCTGTGGTCATAGGGTCCTGCTACTTTCTTATTAGTAAATACTCATAACAAATTCTAGCAGTTTAATTATTAAAATAATAATAACAGTTACTACTTCTGTAGTTCTTATGTGCCAGACATATGCAAGAGTCGTTTACTACAACAAATTTTGATACAGTTACTCATGTAAGTTCCTTGTAGACAAACGTCTCTCTTCAGAGCCAGCGCCAGCCTTAGAGGACCTTCTGCAAATTAGAAAAAGCACCACAGGCTCCACCGTTCATTAATTCAGTGTATAAAGTTATTTCAAAAAGAAAAAATCTATAAATAATAAGTGAGAACAAAATATGTCAATCTAGGTGAGTATATTTTTAGCTGAGAAAGACAATAAATATAACGCTCATGCTTAATGTCCTTTAATTTCTAAGTTACATTCTTTGTTTGATAGAATTGATAAGTACTTACAGATGTTTATTAGATACTAAACTGTTCTATACTTCACTTTTGCAGTTGAAATTTGTACAAGTTGACATAAATATTCATAATTAATTTTTTATTATTAAATAATTATAGATTCACAGCAAGTCAGTAAAAATAATACAGAGAAGTCCCATATACCTTTTACCCGGTTTCTCCCAATGGTAACATCTCGTAACCATAGTACAATATTAAAACTAGGAACTGACATTAATAAAATCTAAAGACTTTGTTCAGATCTTAGATGTTTCAGATATTCAGATTTCACGAGTTTTATGTGTGTGTATGTGTGTATGTGCTGTTCTATGTATTTTTACTATATGTGTAACCCCCACCAAATCAAAATACAGCTAAAAGATGCACAAAACAAGATTAAAATATTTCCAAAATGATATTGTAAATCACTTTCCTAATGTTGTCATTGTACAGCTGGTGGAGTCATAATTATTCATTGCAAAAGTAATTTGGATAAATAAATGAGTATTCTCACCATTTTCTCTTTTAAAATGTATCAGGATTTATGGAAAAAATTCATTTTAGATGCTCTCAGGGATTTCTCTACTTAGAAAGGAATTTGATAGAGAAGACTTTTACAAATAAATAATCATCTTTTATTATTCTATCATGTTCTTTATCATTTTATAAATCAAGTTTTGCAGCTTGAAACTTGAGAGTGTTAATTCATGTCCCAGTAACAGATTACTCAGTGTAAGTACTCTGCCACCAGGTAGTGGTCCATCAAATATGTGCTTTGAGATTTAAACTAAAACCATGAATGATTTTCCTCTTAACTCATTGAACTAGAACTTTTTATGCTCTTTATTTTTAGGTGTTTCAATAATCAGATTTAGTCTGGCATTCAAGGATTTCTATCAGCAGTCCCAAATTTCCTTCTTAGGTTCATCTCCCACACTTACCTTGCATAGGAAACATTCGCTATGTCAAATCTTATCTGTTTACTATTTCTCACATATGTTTCTTCTTATTGCACTCCTGTATCATATTCATCTCTTTTTTAACTAGTGCCTGAGATAGCACATATTAGAAGCTAAATAAATGCTTACTATAAGCCTTTGCTTGTTCATTCATTTTATCTAAAATGCTTTACCATCTCCTCTACATAGCTATAAAAACCCTTCACTGAAAGCTCAATTTCAATGTCACTTCTTCCATCATCACCCAAATAGGAAGTGATGTCTCCACTACCTGGGTGTAGCTCCTATACACTGTCTTAAGATGTAGCTTTTGAACCTTAATCCCCTATTGTAATCTCTCATAGCCTTGAGCACAGTATTTGGGTACTCAACTACTATTAGTTGAACTAATGTATTGCAATATCACTTTTTTTAATTTTAAAAAGCAAGTTCCTATAACAATCACCTTTTTACTGATCCTTGACTTTCCTTTATCATTTATCCTCAATTCTAACTAGAGGTCAAAGTCCCTACATTGAATTTAAAAGTCACTGAAGTTTCAAACCTTCAAGCTTTGGGTAGGCTGTAATCAATATTCCTTAAGGTATCAACCCTTTCGTGAGATATTCATCTGTACTGTCAGAGCAAATCTTTAGCCTCTTTCCAGGTTAATTGAAAGGTGGATTCTCTTCCGTCCCACTTACTACCTGAATCAGATAAAGAGACTGTTCTTTTCAAATCCTAGGCCCCTTTGCCCATGAGTCTCTCTGCTTACTATCTAAGCTTACTTTTAACATCTAACACTGGAACTCTTACGAAAAATGTTATTCATTTTTCTTTATAAAAAGGAAACATTACAAGCACTAGCTATGCTTTTCTTTTATTAGAATTAGTAACTAGGTGACCTTGAATTGTGCATCCAATAGATCTTCTTTCAAAAACGCTCTAGTAATAACTTGAGTTCCCAACCTGTCCTAATACAGAGTTCCCAGATTTGTTTCTTGAAACAGTTTGTGTTCTTCCTAAAAGAAAAGAACATTTTAAAATAAGACTATTTTAAAATGAGGTTTGCAATAAAATTTAGGACAGTTTCATGACAGTCACATTGATGTCTTTTGGCAGGTCTGATATTTATGTATTGGGTTTTCTCAAAGCTAGGTCACCTTTCTCTGCAACCATCTGGTCATTTTAAAAAAGTGATTTCCTAAAGACCAAAGACTACCTTTTTCTATTTAGAATCCAACTTTACACTGTTAGAACTTAAAATTCTTCACAGTCTCATGGCAGAGCTGCTTTAGGTCAAAGTACAGTCATATATAAATGCCCAAATCTACCCTCACTTTTCAGAAGGGTTAATGGTACCACCTATGACAGACTCCAAAACTGTTCCATTCAACTTTTGTGATTACAGACCCCCATGTCCAGATCTCAGGCTTGGTTTTTAATAGTTCTGAAAATACTCAGTTGGACAAATACTTATTCTACACCTATTATGTGCCACATCTATTGTGAGAGTCTGAGAATACAAAGTGAAATACGACATTGATTTCTGCCCTTGATAAGTTTACTGTATTTGGTAGGTTCTTTACTCTGCCAGATAGTCTACATTCTACCCTCACTTGTGTGTGTGTGTGTGTGTGTGTATGTGTGTGCGTGCACATGTGTGTGTGTTCAGGTCCCTGACTCATAGCCTAATACCATCTAAGTAATTGATTTCCCAGACAGCCTGAATTCTAGAATGTTCCAGAGCTCACTGTTGCTATGACCTATAATGTTTTGCTATGACCAAAAACGTTTTCTTGCCATCTTAATCCACTGAGATATGAAACCTACCCAATAGAAGAGGCAAAAATGCTTAGCAAACATAAGGTAGTAATAGCTGTGCTCACTCTAAGGCTTACAGGTTTTCCAAAATAAAAAGGGTCATGAGAAACCGAGTCAGTGCTTCCTGTGTGCATAAGGATTACCTGGGGGTGTTGTTAAAATGCAGATTCTAATTCCTTCCGTAGGTCTGGGGTGGGGCTTGAGATTGCATTTCTAACAAAATCTCAGCTAATAGCTATGCTGCTGGTTCATAGGCCACATTTAGACAGCAAGGCTTGGAGTTATTTTCCCATTTCTAAATAGAAGCAAAGCCATGAGAGACGTGCAGGAGCCCCTCAATATGGCCCTACACTCAGAAAACACTATTCAACATTATTAAATTAATTCAGTCAGCCAGTACAAGAATGAATATTTTTAAAAAGTCAACAGAAACTTTGGTGAGGATGCAAGAGATAAACAGAATTCTCTCTACCTAATTAGGACATAAAATTAAAGGAGGTTAAACTATTATGGCAGTTTGTTAAAAAATTAAATTAACTTAAAATAGAATTACTATGTGACTCAGCGATTTCATTTGTAGATATATACACACACAAAAATTGAAAGCAGAGACTCACAAAAGATATTTGTACATGCATGTTCATAGCGGCATTATTCGCAGTACCCAAAAGGTGGAAGTAACCTAAGTGTCTATTGGCAGAGAAATGGGCAAACAAAATGGCACACACTACCACATAAATGAACCTTGGTGACATTCTGCCAGGTAAAATAAGCCAGCCACAAAAAAGTAAGTGCTATATGATTCCACTTATATGAGGAACCTAAAGTATTCAAACTCACAGAGACAGAAAGTAGCGCTGTGATTGCTAGGGGCCAGGGAAAGGATAGAAGGAGGAGTTAGCAATAAATGGGTACAGAACTTCGATTTGGCTGGACAAACAGAGTTTTGGAGACTAATAGTGGTAATGGGAGCAAAACAATGTGAATGTATTGAATGTCACTGAACTCCACACTTAAAAATGGTTAAGATGGTAAATTTTATGTCATGTGCATTTTGCAAAATTGAAATTTTTAAAAAATTAAAGGAGGTTAAAAAATACATACAAGAGAATGAACTATCCAATGGAATAGCATTCAGGTATCTTTGGAGCCAGAGTTGTCTTATGAGGGTTCAAATTCAAACCAACAGTGAAAGAAATTACAGACTTATCATATTTAATTTAGACAGAAATTAATTAATAGTATGATTAGTGCCCAGGGTTATAAAATGTAGAACCAGCTTCTTTGTAGCATATGAAGGTTCTGCTGTTGTAGAGACCACAAACAAGGACTCAACACCTCTGTTAGTACTGTATCAAGAACTGCCCTGCATACCTGAAATTCTAGGTTCTGTACCCCGGCCAAATTTCTCTGGTTCTGTGCTTCTTAAGGTTGACAGTCACAGCTGTCTTAGAAAGATAAAATTGTTCACTGGTGGATAAGTGTCTTTTAACTCTGAGAAATCTTTTTTAATTAACTAGATTTTTTAAAGTAAATCAAACACTGGTTAATAATTTTGTGCAAAGATTAATCCATAGATTTGGTATTTAAAATACTTGTATGTTGAAGAAATATCTTTATGATTCAGCCCTGTGACTGAATATGTAACATAGATGTATAGTCCAATATGCAAAATGTGTAATTAAATAATTCATTTCAGGTTTCTGATTTCAAGTTGAAAGATATAAGATCATTCAAGTATGTTTGTAAACATTCGTGAAATGATTAAAAGAATGTGGTTTACTATATAAATTTGTTAGATATAGCAGAGTTCTGTACTTAGTTTTACTTGTTAGGTTAACTATTTGAAGTGCTTATAAATAAAAGTTGAATGTATTGAATTTATAAATACAGTTTTAAATGTTTAAGGAAATTAAACTAATTACTTGGGAAATGGACTGATTATTAAGGGTGCTTATTCTGTTCTATCTAAATTCATTGAACATTCATCAAAAGCCCCCTTGAAAATAATTGCTAAAATTCGCTATGTATGAAACATCAAAAAGCAAAAAGTTTAAGAAAAATAAGATTTTGAGTTTAATATCAATTTTAAAAAACTAAGGAAACATCAAAATCTTTTCTGTGCATAAAAACTGCTTTAAGACCACCAAAATTGGTGCCAGTGCACTGTCACTCCTACGTCATCTTAAGCAGGCATTCAGCCTGTTTGACAACATCAGGGAAGTCGATTCCAAAAACTTCTTTAATGAAGTTATAGAACCTTTAAACATTTCATCATTTCACTGGTGGTGATCATGCAGCGAGCACACATTGAAAGCCTTGGGAAGCAAAACGAAGGCTCCAACAGGACCGCTGCAGAGTACCTTAGACCCAGAGAAGGTCTGAGAAATTAGCTGTCAGTGCCAAGCTGAGTAACCACGTGTGAAGCAGGAAGGATTCAAAGTCAGAAATCAATGATATAAATCACAGTTGAGAAACAGATAAAATATCGGTGTTAGAGCTTGCAGCAGAAGTGCAAGAGAAGCCAGGCAGATGGACCAGAACCCTAGAAGCAGACAAGACACTCCTTGAGAGCAAAGAAAGCATGGCTCTCGTTCCCCGCTGTGTCCACAGATCGTCCAGGGCCTAGCATGGTTCCAAGCATAAAAAAGATGTTCACACACCTGTTGGATGAATGGAAGTCAAGGTAATAAGACTGAAAAGGGATTTGGTAGGCAAAAATTGATGAAGAGGGGAAATAAACAGAGTGTCATTGTGTACAAAGATTTTAATAACCAAAGGAATGAATAGTCTGCCCACTGACCTGCTTTTCAATGTGGTCAGCACTGTTTCAACAGGTACCTGAAAATAACACTATGATTGAGAGGGTTTGTAGGCAGAGGCTGCTTCTCCTAGACAGGTAATATCTCTAAACCAAAAGCACTGAACCTTCAGCATGCCTAATTATTGGAACAGATGGGAACTCCCATTCCCTGAGAGCAGTATTTTTAGGAGTTTTCTTCCATACACCATAAATCCTGTGGGATGGTACTAAGTGTAACTTGAGAAAAAGGTATCCATTCAAGATTGCTTCTTAAGAAATTAATTCCTAAACCCAAGGTATTCAACCTTAGTTTACTAACTTTTCAAAACTCCTGGAATGAGCTCATATTAAAATTTTAAAAAAGGTACAAATAGATGTTACCCTATGCCCCCCAAAATGTGGGGTGGGGGTTCTCATCAACTAAGTTCAAGAAATGCTAGGATAAACAAAAATAAACACTGTTTTTTTTCTTTGCAGGACTTCTCAGAGTTTATATTTTTATGTTCATCATGAATTTTAAAGGAAAATATGCATTGTTTGTATACTTGTTGACCCTTGGTCCCAGCATACCTTAAGGAGATAATGCTTCACAGAACCTGCCTAGATCCTTGTAACCAAGCTCAACTCAGATCTGAAAATCAATTCGCAAACAAGTCTTCATAAGCTCTCATTGAAACTTGGCTTTGTGGGATGTAAAATTTTTTTAATGTTCTAGTTTAAGTGATTTCATTGTTGGCTAAATCCACCCTTTGAATACAAGTATGATAGGTTATTTTACAACTTCAGGAATTTTTAATGTAGTGCCAGATTTTAAAGACCTTAACAATAGCAGACAAAGTTTACATGCCACTCTCACATTTTTCAAAGAACTACCCTTTATTTGTTTAAGTCTCTCTGGTATCCTTGTGAAATAATCATGGCACACATGTCATTAGCAGCAGAAGAACCAGAGCCATGGCATCTTGTGCGCATCACAAGTCAGCACTATTTCATGTTTCTGAGTTGGGTTTGACTGTTATCAGCTGTACAAATGTTTATTCTCTTCTTTTTATCAAGTATAGCATAAAAGTAACCATGATGACACATCTGAAATATAGATTTGAAAAACTAAATTTATACTTAAATTTTTATTTTACAGGTGAAATGAGTGGGATGGTGATCAATCTTGCAGGTTTGCTTAGAATTTTCTTCAAATGAGTTGCTATCTCACCCAAAAGATTCAGAGTAATATTTCTTCCACTTATGCGTACGTTGTTTTCTAAATCAATTTTTTCAACTTTCTTTAATCACACAATCAATTAAACCAATTTCCCTGATTGGTCTATCTTTTGAACACTGAGTCAGCCAGCTGGTTCAGCAAAAAAATACATTCCAACACAATTTAAGTGTTTTCTAAATTTCTTTTTCTAAAGTTTAGGTGAAATGTCAGAAAGGCTCACACAAATAGTCAGGGTCAGAACCAAAATGCATCCTAAATTCTTCATTCCCCAGGTGACCAAATCTAAGCCGATCACCAAACATCTCTTTGGATAATGGATATTACAGGAAAAGTTTCATTCCTAAAGATCCCCCAAATCAAGATGACAGTCCCATGCATTGAACATCTAAAGGACCCTAAAAGCAATGATTGATGCTGATGTAGATTTGCCAATATCTCAGTTCTTTTCTATAGAATGTAAACATAATGCTTACAGAAGAAGAACCTTGTTTTTATTCATTTCATATTTTCCAAGTGCTGGCCCAAACTATGGGATCCAGAAAGGTTTATTATTCGTATTAATTTATTTGCCTGACAGATATAAATAAGTTTCCATAAGTGTTTGGCCCAATCCCAGTATGAAGCTAAGGCAGTGGAAAAATCTGGCTTAATGATACATAAAATTCCTTTCCCCCAAATATTCAGAGCATCAGATCAGCTGACAACATATGGCTCAGAGATAAGGGAGCACCCATCAGGGTTTTGCTGTTTCGGTTTTATAAAAACCTTGAGAAACATTGTTTTGAAGCTAATATTTTCAAAAAAGTTGTTTGAATTTTTTCAGAGTGTTTCAATCCCTGCTTTTCAAGGGAAATTTTAGTAATTTTTTTCTAACTGAATAGAAATCCGTGCAATTCAAAGAACAAAGATGTTTTTCTTTTGAAAGTTACTCATTTCCTGCTTCTAGGATTGCCAGGGGAATTGAATTTTTTAAAAAATTTAACCAAGCAGGCGATCAGAGTTATACTGAGCTAAAGACAACTTCAACTCTGAAGTTCAGAAGTTTTATGTTTCCTTACAAACTTGGAGCTCATAGTTTTCAGATGGGTTCTTTAATTAGCTAGGTAAGTTTCCTAGACCTATAGCCAAGTTTATTTTATTTTTTTAATTTCTTTTTACTAGTTTTTCTTTTCTTTCTTTAGTCTCATTTAGATAATATAAAAGGGTTGGAATGTGCATGAGTCCCTCAGCAACAGGGCAAGCCCACATTTGGCATAAAGCTATACTCACCATTTTTTTTTCAGAAATCATTTTTCACTGCGTTTCTTCTTATACATGAAGAAATTTTTTCCATAGTTGCATATGCTATTATCCACTTTTTAGATACTGGAACTGTGGATTTTTCAGCTGCCTTTCCATGCCACCATATGTTGCTCTTGAATTCCTACTGACACTCTCAAGGGCATCAAACAATGCCAAAAAGAGAGGCAAATGCCAGGTTCTTCTTATTAGGCCATGGTCTGAAGTTATCCTCGAGCTTCTAACTGTGTGACAATGAAGTATGGTTACATTGGCGAATTTGACATCACTAATGATCACAGAGCTGGAGAAATTGTTGTGAACCTCACAGGCAGGTTAAACAAGTGGAGAGTGATCAGCCCCAGATTGGATGAGCAACTCGAAGATCTAGAAAGATGGTAGAATAACCTACTCTGGACCAGTTAGTTTGGTTTCACTGTGCTGACAGCCTCAGTGGGTACCATGGATCATGAAGAAGCAAGTCAAAAACATAGGAGGGAACATCCTGGGATTATTTTTCTGGGGATGTAATACATACGTGCAAATAAAATGCCTCAATGGAAAAAAATAAGTAATAATTAAATAAATACAAGAACACTACAGCACAGTGTCAAACAGCTTAGCCTAATAGCTTTGACTCAAATTTAGAATTGTTAGACTCCAAGTCCTAATTTCACTCACTTTGCAGTGATTCACAAACTTAAAATCACCTGGGGTGGTTTCTACAGACACAGATGCTCAGGCCGTGCTTCTGGGGATTGGGGCTCAGTAGGTCTTCCCTGGGGTCAGAAATCTAAATTTTTAACAATTCCAGGTTGTTCTGAGGCAAATCATCCATATTTCAATTAATCGGATCACGTTTGCGTTAAGACTTGACTACACCTGCTTCCTCTCACCTGCTTCTAGAAATGAAGCAAGACTGCATATCCATATTCATTATTTCACCACTAATTACCACGTGGTATAAACCAGACTACACTATTTTTCCTGTTTGGATTTCAGCTTCCTTCACTTGTTAAATGGTAATAAGTGTATTTTCCTTACCCCAAAGAATTGCTACAAAGTTCAAATGACATGATAGATGCCACCATGTTTATAACAGTAGAAGAAGCTATCTAAAAACAAAATAGCTTTTTCTCACAGTTCGGTCCCCAAACATTAGTCTTCACTTCCACTTCAAAGAAAAAACCAAGACTGCCTTCTGTCCCGAAGCCCAACTTCTCTGGACTTGCCTAAGGGAGAAAAAGAACAGCGAGAAGTAACTGAACTTACATGAAGTACAAGATGGAATAGACATACTTAGTGAAAAAGGCAGTGAGATTTTGAAAAGTAGAACAGAAATATAACAAACTCTACCAACCATTTATTCAGAAGAGGTCAGAATTCATTGCCAAAAATCCCAAAATTTGGGGTAACAACATTTGTCAACCATCCACGTGTGCCTTCGTTATTTGACTGGAGTTGAAGTGACAGAATTTGAAGATATGAAATCAAGTTACAGAATAGATTTTTATTTTGATGAAAATCCTTACTTCAGAAATAAAATTCTTTCCAAAGAATTTCATCTAAATGAGAGTGATGATTCATCTTCAAAGTCCACTGAAATCAAATGGAAATCTGGAAAGGATTTGATGACACACTCAGGTCAAACGTGGTGTAAAGCCAGCAGGAAGAGAGAGCACCAGGAGACAGACAACTTCTTTACCTGGTTTATTGAAGGTGAAGAAGACGAGGATGATGATAAGTGAGGAAAAGAAGAGACAGATGAAGCAGAAGGTGACTCATGGAACACTATGGATTCTGACCTTTTTTTTTTCTGTTTTCTTCATTCCCTAGGAGCAAGTTAGTCATAAGTTAGTCATTTCTTTTTTCCTCTTGTGCTCAGTCTACTACCCTGTCTTTGAGTTCTCTTCTTTCTCCTTTACACCATGGTTCTCAACTTATTTATGGAGTCAACACCACCATATTCTGGGGGGAAAAGGAACAACTCTGCTCGCTTCGCTGAGCTGGCAGCTGGAGGTGCTGGGCCCCTGCGTAGTGCGTAGAATCCTGGCTTTCTCTCTCCTTTCTCTGCATATTGCGCCCAGAGATTAAAATGTGTCTCTGTGTGAATATGAACAGTCAGCACTTACCAACATGTATCTGTCTACTTTATCCTGTTTAAAAAGGAAAAAAACGTGGGGTTATAGAAAGTCAACAGATGGTGGATCTGAGATGTTTGGGTGGGGAAAGTGGCCATTTTGGCTTAAGTGTGATATTTAACGAACATCCTTGCAGGTTAAGATGACACTTTTAAAATAAAATTATCTCCTAATGATGACTTGAGCCCTGCCACTTGATGGGAAAATCACAAAACCTGTAGGATCTTGACATTCTCTATTGCAATTTAGTTCCTATTTATTTTTTAAAAACTCTAAATATAAGGTGATGGAAAGAGAAGTCACATTAGGTGGTGAACTGAGGTATACATCAAGTTGACAATGCACTGTAGAATTGTATGCCTGAAACCTATGTAATCCTTCTAACAGATGTCACCCCAATAAAAAATAAAATAAAATAAAATAAAATGCAAAAAAAAAACACAAAAAACAAAACTCTTTTTTCTCACTGGACAGAAAAGATGATGCTCAGTTTTGAACATTAAAAGTGTACAAATTGCTTTGTTAAAATAAATTAAACACATAAAGGATTTGATGCTTCTTTCCCCAAACAGGTTTGACTTGTATATTGTCAATCTTTGTCACCCTAACTCTGTATTTTTCAATACAGTCTTTGTAGATGACCTCCGTGCTATGTGGGCTGAGTAAAGGGGTTTGAATCAATATATGGCTATTATTAGTATCTGCATAGCTAGGAAACATCATGGGTACAATTTGCCATCAATTTCTGGAAGTTTTCAAAGCATTTGGCATTCCAGATTGCTCAAAACTTAGTTCTGAGTATATTGTACCCTTAATTTGTATTTCCAATCAGCACTTTTAAAAATGGGCCCTTATTTACCTGGATATAATGGTAATGTCTGCCATCACCATCAGAAAGACCTGGTGCTGTAATGCCAAGCTCCACACAGGACAATTGCTGGCATTCCTTCGTTGGCACTATTAAAGTGTGGTTCAGAAGACAGGCTCTCGGTGTAAGAAATCCACATTTGTGGTAAGGAACTCAGATAAGGAGTACTTTTGCCTCTAAGTACCAGCTATTTAGCATATAGTTCTCAAATGAGACCTGTCTGGGTGAATCTGGGTGAAATGTTGGACTTTGCTCTGTCTGCTAAATGCCATTGTGCAAAGAATAACATTTTGAGAGCCACCTAACGTCTAAGGTTTTTAATGCTGTAAAATACAGTAGCTAAAACGAAATGCCACTTAACTTTCTTGGAGTTGAATTAATGGACAGCCTGGTCAAATTCAAAGCTTTTTAATGTATAAAATTTTATAAAAGAAACTATTTCATCAACAGGCAAAGTGTAATGAAAACCTACGTAGACGGGTAGTATGTAATTACTGCACCAGTCTCTGTTTAGTACATGCATCACTGTCTACTGGTCAAGGTCTTACTCCTATAATGGAACACAGAGATTTTTTAAATAAATAAATAGAAACAGTGTTAAAACATGACGAAAAACCCATAAATGACAAAAATCATAAAACAGAAAGCTTCTTTGGGTGCTTTGATGCAGGGTTATCTGATTGCAATACTGCAAAGGATAGTTAGACATTCAGTCGCCATCCATAAGAACTTAGACTTACTTAGTCCTCCTGCATAGCAACTACGGACTATAGAAAACCTTCACTGATGCACACGCGCGTGCACCCACACCCCCGCCGCACACACACACACACACACACATACACACACACTGTTGCCACTGCTAAGTTAGTAGCAGATTTTCCATTGTCTCCAATCTGATCATCAAAAAATGGAAGATAAGATCTCTATTTAAAACAATGCAGATGGGTAAACATCCGAATACCTGTGACAGTCAGTGACACTCCCACCAAGCCACATGGACATTTCCAGACCCCAAGATGGGTCTTTGCTCAGGTGTATAGACTTCCCATATCCTGTTCTGTGCAAGAAAAGTTTTGCAATAATTGATATGACAAAATAGACTGACACCAAACAGTCACAGCTTGATTTCATGGCACACCACATGGAATTTTTCTAAAAATAAAGTAACTTTAGCATTTCCTTGTTATTTGGGGCTACAAAGCCATAAGCCTCCCACCTAGCCTGTGTCAGCTTTGAAATGAGCAGACTGGCTGGAAAACAAGAGGCAATTTGCATGTGAAGAATAAACAAACAGAAGTTTTAGTGCGTACTGTGCCACAAGAACTGCGGTCTTTGTTTAGAAAGGGGAAGCAGCCACGTTTAGCAGGTTAGCAACAGCTACCTTCCCCTTTCTGCCACCTAATATGCACATATTTTAAATGAACCTGACTTGACCCTAATACATCATCAATAGTCTTCTCCCAGGACTCACTGGTGCAAATTTTCTCCCACTCCAATATATCAGGCACACAGCCTCAATTTTCTTTAATAATGGCCTCACCAGCTTCCCTGCACTCGTCATTAACTCATTTTATATTCTATCACATCAAGTCTATATTCCACTGTCTGGTATTCATTGCCTTTCATAAACTTTTTCTTCTATCAAAATTTTAATTATGCCTCCATGTACACTTCACCTCCCCACCCACTCACCCCACCCCCATCTCCCAACACATTTATACACATTCACACATTCTAGTAAGGTCAGTACGTTTAGTATCTCCCAATTCAGATACATTCATTTCCGCCTCCTTGTTTTCATGGATAGTCTGATCAGTCAGAAAGTATTTAGTCCAACTCTGTACACTTAAGTGACTGTGCGAAGTTCAATAGGGAAAGATTCTAAAATGTTAAGATTCATTAACATTATTAACACAATGTCTTTAATAATATTAGAGACATAACTGAAGTCTCTAACATGAGACACCCAGTGAGACCCAATTGCCTGCAGAAAAAGACAACTTACGTGGTCTCTAAAATCTACTTTTTATTTCTCCTGAGCACACACTTATCTTCATGCCCCAGCCTTCCTTCAGAAAAGTGAGGCCATATGTATGTATTCTGGCCAAGGAATTGGAACAGAAGTGATAAATGTCTCTTTCAGGCCTGATTCATAAAAGCTAACAATCCTCTGCACTCTTTTGCTTGCTCTGTCTTTCACCAGCTACAAAAGAGCAAAAAAAAAAAAAAAAAAAAAAAAAAAAAAAAAAAAGATCCAAGACAACTTTGGGGCAATGCAATCTACTAGAAATAGCATATGAAATTTAAAATTTTCTAGTGGCCACAAAAAAAATTTTAAGGTGAAGTTAACTTAAACAATATATTTTATTTAACCTAATATATATAAGATGTTGTCATTTTCCCATGTTATCAATTAAAAATTTTTTAATTCAATATTTCACATTATTTTTATCACACTAAATTTTCAAAATCCGTATGTGGTTCGCACTTCCAATACAGCTCAGTTTAGCAATCAGTACATCATATTTCAAATGCTCACGAGCCACATGCAGGCTGGTGACAACAATGTTGGGCAGTATAGCTCTAGGGGATGGTGGAATTTCAAGATGGACAAAGCTAAGTCTCTGAATCATTTCACCAAAGAGCACCTCCAAAACACTCTCTGAATTATTATATGAGCAACACTTAAATTTCTGTTATAAAACTTCCTTCAAAGTTAGACATGGCCATGTGACTGACTTTAGCCAATGAAATGTGAGCAAAATGACAAAGACCCTTCTACATTTTCTTCCTCTAACAAAGAAATGCTAAAGATGTCTGTTAAGATAAAGTTGCAATTAATTTTGCTTTCTGAGTGGCAATTTTTGAAAAGATCCTCCTTGCTAACCTAGATTGAGCAACAAGCATGAGCAAGAAGTCAATTTTCACATTGTTAAGCCACTGAGATCTGGGATTGTTTGTTTTTAGAGCATATCCAAATCTATCCTGATGGACATAATAAACTTTCTCATGTTCAACTTACAGTTCATCCATAAGACGAGGCATTTGGAAAAGTGTAGTTTTTGTTTTATATTTTTAAAAGACAAGTTAGACTTTTAAAATAAAATAATGTTCAATATGTATAATATTAAAGGTACATTGATTAAAGCATGGCAGGGTGCCCAAAATATAAGGACTTCTGGGTTTCCATTTGGCATAGTTTCAAAATTACTGGCAAGTAAACTTAAAACTGCCTTTAAAATCTGACAAGGTAATTTTTAATGAAAAGCATGTTGTTAGGCACTGTTAGAGATTCAAAGATGAGTATGGCACTGTTATCTACCACCAAAAAATATTAAAATCTAATAAAGAGTATAAAACAAGTGCACAAATATCTATAATGCAAAGCAGAATAATTATCATTAAATAAAATGTTCTAAATATATTTTGACTATAAAGCAATTTTAAGATTATATTGATTTGACAGGAGTAAGATGCAATTTGTTTTATAGCTTTATACCACAAAAAATAATGTATTAGAGGAGGTAAAATTTTCATCAAGAACAGCATATAGATTGAAGTGATCAAACAAGGTGCACAACTCAGACCAGTAATTATCAAATAGACAACATATGTCAAGGCATTTGTTGGTTGGGAATTACTGCCTGCGTATGTCAATGATGCATAGATAGAATGGCAGGTTTTTGTGTGTTAAGTAATTACGCCGGAAACTTTTCGTAATTACTGGGTATGATACAATTCTTAAGGAAAAATTACATCATAAACAAAACATTTTTTAAATGCATTATTTTACCCTCTCTATCTCCATCCCCCATTCCCTTTCCCTTTTGGTAACCACCATTCTGTTGTCTGTGTGGATGAGTGTGTTTGTTTTGTCTGTTCATTTGTTGCTGTATGTTGTATACCCTTCATACCTCTTGAAAACTTAACTGTGCCCGCTGAGTGCCAGCCATCATGTTGTCTACAGTAAATCTTAAAACAATGATAATATCAACTTAAAGTTGGTCTGGTTTTTTTTGATCACCAGGTACCAGCAACTCTAAGTAATGTCAGCAATACTCCTTTCTGCCAGAGTGGGTTATTCCCATATATCATTTCCCATTGCTTCCCAACTGGATCATCAGATAAAAGAAAAAATAATAATAAAGAAAAGAAGGAGGAAAGGAAAAAGAAAAGAAAGAAAAGAGAGGTTCAGGTAAAGAAGTATGAGCTAATAATAAAGATGCTTGAAAGAGAAGCTTCTCGATCATTCCAGATACCCTAGAGGGGCATTACCTGATTCCCAGGGTATAGAAATCCCAATATTCACAGAGCTAAGGCCTCCTAAAGAAGCTTTCTTTAAAGATTTCCCTCCTCACAGCCAATACAAAAATAAGAAAATTATAATACCAAGCACTTATGTAATTAATGAATCGAATTAAAACTGGCACTAATGCACCTCCCTTCTTGTTCTTTTCTGTCACACACCACACGCAGAAGCAGAGCGGATCTGTCCCAACAGCTTTTGCCGCAGCCTGGAGGCCGGCTTGACACCTGGGTAATAAGGCGAAACCGTTACATCCCAGGTTTTTGAAGCTATACAAGTTGAAGAGCAAAATCGTTGGTCAGGAGCCAAGAACAGTGAGAAGCACCAATCTTGATACATATAATTTGTGTTCTGTTCACTGGCATGATGTCTATAGTAGGCAGTGTTGACAAACTATGTTTTATGGACTTCGTGGGTTAATTGCATGAGGGTATGTGGTGTGGGCTTTACTGTTTGTGTGGTTTTTTTTTTTTATTTACCCCTCTGGAACCATGTGGGGAGACAGGTGTTAGGGTTAAAAATTCATATGGTATGTGATAGGATTTTGGTGAGGAAATGGAGCAGAAGGGATGAGTATTTTAACAGCTTGTGAGGTTTTAGAAGTGAAAAGGGAAGAGGGAGAATTATTTTGCCTATTGAAAAAAATCGTTGGAACATGCAGTTGTGTATACTGAGGAATCAGAAAAGTCTAGCTCTAATGTTAAAGAAGAAATCTAATTAAGAAGGGGAAATATATTTCCTAAGAACTACAAGACTAAGTAAAATGGAGATATTTTTAATCCAGAGATTTTTCTAGCTAATTAGCCCAAGGATAGATTAATTTCATTATTAATAACTAAATAAATGTGAGACACAGAAGAAGGAAGGAAATAGACTCCTGTTGTAATCCTACTTCTTAGGAGACTGCATCTATTCATGTATTCAACAAACATTTATTGTGTTCTTAACATATACACAAAAATCCTACCAACAATTGTGGAAGATGCAACAAAATTTTTTTCAATAAATGAATTCTCATTTAATTTATAAACAGAAAATAATATAATAATAAAAATAGTTCTCACTTTTACAATCTTACATAAATACCTTTGGAAAGGTGTTTCACAAGAGTTTTTTATAATAATATTAATGGCACAGCAAGGCGGGTATTTTTAATTCCTATTTTACAGGAAATGGAGGCTCAGAGAGTTTCAAAGATCACTAAAGTGGCATATAATAGAATCAACTTGAACCTAAATCTTTCTGCACTTTGTAATATGAATAACAGCAAAAGTATGTGTAGGAAGCAGTGACATCACAATATAAAATAACTAAAAGCTCAAAGGAAAGAGAAAGTACATTTTCAACTCTCCTCTTCTCTCTGCTTCCTTTCATGTCTTTCTCCATCACGGATACCAATTTTTATTTTACCATTTCTTCAATAATCTAACCAATATTGAGTGAGTACCTACTGTATATCTGGTACTATTCTAGTGTTGGGAGGCAGAAGTAAATACAGCAAAGTCCTTGACCTTCTGGAGCTTACAATCTAATGTGGGAGTCAGGCTAAAAATGAAGAAGTATAATGACAGGAAGCGAAACATGTCATGAAGAAAAATAAAGCAGTGTAGGAAGAGAGAAATGGTGCTATTATAGACGATTTAGAACAACCTTTCAGAGGGATCTCTCTGGGGAAATGACCGTGGAGATGCTGCAGTGTAGTGAGTTACACAAATAAAGGAAAACACTAGTTTTAAGGCCCCGAGGAAGAACATAGTTGGAGCGTTCCAGAACAGCAAGGGGCCCACGTGTGTGTTGCTACAGCAGAATGAGTGTTGGAAAGAAGGGCTGAATGTGAGATCCAAGATGGAGTCAGGTTACATAGGAAATAGATAACATAGATTCTTGTGGATCATGAGATTATTTTTTCATTTATCTCAACCTTTAATAATGAATATTTTTTACTTTTCAATTACAGTTGGCATACAATTATATTAGTTTCATGTGTACAACATGGTGATTTATAAAACTTATGAAGTGATCACCCTGATAAATCTAGTACCAATCTGACACCAATACAAAATTATTACAATATTGACTACATTCCCTATGACATACTTTATGAGGTGTCACCATAAAAAATATGGTGAATGCTTAAATAAAAAAAATTAGTACAGTAAAAGACACATTGCCATTAATCCTCCTCAAAATACTCCCTCTCACTTCAAACACACTTATCCCATCATTCTTGCCACTTTCTGAAGCAGTTCTCAAGTCCTCTTTCTTAGCTTTAGTTGAGCTGTTGTGGGTGCCTCGATGTCCTGAATCAATTCCAAATATTTACCTTTCGTGGTCACTTTGACTTTGGGAAAGAGCCAGAAGTCACATGGTGCCAGTCTGGTCAATAAGGTGGATGAGGACACACCGTAATGTTTTTATTTGACATAAACTGCCATATCACAAATGATGTGTGACACAGAGCATTGCCATGATGGACAATGAAATCGTTGGTCCATTTCTCAGACTCTCACAAAAGAGGGCTTCCAGAACTTCTTCAAGAAGTGGCAAGAACAATGGGATAAGTGTGTTCAAAATGAGAGTGAGTATTTTGAGGGGGATTAATGGCCATGTGTCTTTTATTGTAATAATTTCTCATTTAAACATTCACTTTACTTTTTATCACACCATGTACATCCTCATTACTATTTTGTAATTAATAATTTGTACCTCTTAACCCCTTCTCTCCCTTCACCCATGTCGCCAACCATCCTTTCATCTGGCAACCGTAAAAATGTTTTCTGTATTTATGAGTTTGTTTCTATTTTGTTCGTTTATTTACTTTTTCTTTTTGTAGATGCTACATATAACTAAAATCCTATGGCATTTATCTGTCTTTCTTTGATTCATTTCACTCAGCACAATACCCTCTCAGTCCATCCAGTTGTTGCAGATGGCAAGACTTAATTCGTTTTTATGGTTGAGTAATGTTCCATTACATCCTATGTGCCATCTCTTCTTTATTCATTCGTCTATTGATGGATACTTAGGTTACTTCCATATCTTAGCTATTGTAAATAATGCTGCAATGGACATATAAACGCATATATCTTTTTAAATCAGTCTTGTTTTTCTTCAGATAAATATCCAAAAGTAGAATTACTGGTCCTTCTTTTTCTCTGGTTACAGCCTTTATTTTAAAGTCTCTTTTGTCTCATATAAGTATTGTTACCCAACTTTTTTAAAATTTCAATTTGCATGAAATATCTTTTTCCATCTCTTTACTTTCTGTCTATGTACATCTTTTGATCTGAAGTGAATCTCTTATAGACAATGTATGTAAGGGTCTTGTTTTCTTATCCATTCAACCACCCTGTGTCTTTTGATTAGAACATTTATACCACTTTCATTTAAAGTAATTGTTGGTAGATATGTAGTTATTGCCATTTTATTATTCATGTTGTTTATATATTTTTTCCTTCTTCTTAAAAAAAATTCCTTTAACATTTCTTGTAATACTGATTTAGTGATGATGAACTTCTTTATCTTTTTCTTGTCTGGAAAACTCTTCATTTGCCCTTCAATTCTTAATGGAAGTTTTGCTGGGTGGGGTAATCTTAGTTTGTAGGTTCTTGCTTTTCATCACTTTGAATTATTTCTTGCCAATCCCTCCTGACCCAAAAAGTTTCTGTTGCGAAATCAGCTGTTAGTCTTATGGGAGTTCCCTATAGGTAATTCATTGGTTTTCTCCTCCTGCTTTTAAGATTCTCTTTTTATTTTTAAACTTCGGCATTTTAATTATGATGTGTCTTTGTGTGGGCCTCTTGAAGTTCATCTTGTTTGGGACTCTCTGTGGTCCCTGAGCTTGCATCTGTAATTTTTTTGTCAGGTTAAAAAGTTTTGTCTCATTTCTTCAGTTCCTTGCTCTCTCTCTCTCTCTCTCTTGTCCTTCTGGTACTCCTATAATGCAAATGTTGTTACAGTTGATGTTATCTCAAAGGGCCCTTAAACTATCCTCATTTTTAAAGTTCTTCTTTCTTTTTGGTGTCCCAATTTCTGCTACCTTATCTTCCAAATCTCTGATTTGATCTTCTGCTTCATCTAATTTAATGTATTCTTCATTTCATTTATTATATTCTTCATTTCTGACTTCTTCCTTTCTATGTTTCTATCTCTTTAATGAAGTACTCACTGAGATCATTGAGCATCCTTATAAACAGTGTTTTGAACTCTGCATCTAGTAGATTGCTTGTCTCTACTTTGTTTAGTTCTTTTTCTGGAGTTTATTCTGATCTTTCATTTGGGACATGTTTCTTTTCTCCTAATTTTGGCTGCCTCCCTGTGTTTATTTCTATGTATTAGATAGAGCTGCTATGTCTCTGGTCTTGTTCTTTTTTGTTGATTTAAGAAACAGGCATGTGACCCCAATAAGTAACAATAAAAAAATAAAATAAAAAAGAAACAGGCAAAGACTAAAGCCAATGATAACAGGATTAAAGAAATGGGCAGTTCTGAAGCAAGTTTCTAAGGAGCAGAAACTACAAAGGGAAGCAAAGGTGCAGATTTTGATGGCAGCCAATATTCAAGGACCATGACTAGATAACAACACCAAGAGCGGTGGTTAGCTGACAGTGTGGAAAAGAAATACAATTAAGTATCAGTTGATTAGATTTTTATAAGATCTGTATTGCCAAGAAAAATGAAGACCAGGTTTGGTAAACAGAGGCTTATGATTGTTCATTAAAGCCTCGGCAGTTAATTCTGAAGAGGCTAAAATGTTGCAGCTTTTAAAAGAAAAATCCTTCTTTACCTTTGTCAGCTGTGGTCATAGAAAACATGAACAGGCAGAATCTCCTGTTAGATTCACCAAGAAACTATCTTCCTTGCCAAGGCAAAGATTCCTATTCTTCCTGCCCAGGAGTATTAGAGATAGTTAAAATTTTAATTGATTCATTGTCAAATCAAGCAGAGACACATCTGGACCCAACCCCAAGGAAAACATATCATCTGGAGTTGTAACCAGATACAGTAGCTAGAAGAGACAAGATGTGTCTCCCACTGGGAAGCAGAGTGTGTATGAGTATTTTTAGTTGTAACTGTATAGTTCTTAAAATCATAAATAGAAAAAAACACACGTGGGCAACTAGTATGTGTCTCAGCACAAGGGCTTAGGTAACCAATAAGTCAAATACAGCAGACTATTATTTTATCTGTCCAGCAGCTCTTAATTCCTGGGGGGAAATCCTTTTTCTCCAATGGAGAATCTATTAAGTTTTGTTTAGATAGGACTCTTCTGTAGTCTCAGTTCTGGGTACTGAGAATACAGCAGTAAGCAACATGGACCAAATTGCTGGCTTCTTGGAGCTCTCATTCTACATTAGAGAAAGGCAATAAATATAAAAACTAATATATATAAAGTATTCCCAAGAATAGAAATGCTAAAGAAGGAAGTATAAGGAAGGTAGAAGAACATTATTTAATAAGTTATTAATAATAAATGTTTGAAAATAAAATTTATTGGATGTTTATGTACAACACACTGAATCATTTTGAAATATAGAGAAAAACAGACAGAAATTTGCTATCACCCATGAGTAACTTCTAAAACCTTCTTTCCTTCCTCTTTTTTAAGTAGATTGTTAAAGTTTTCCACTACATCTAAAGCCTATCAAGTCAACACTGAAAATATTTTGAAGCTAATGTAATATATACACCAAAATATGCCATTTATTTTATTTGTGAGATGTTGAAGAGATTTCCAAATATTCCAAAACTTACTTTCTTTGTGTGGAACTGTCAAAGCAGAATCAGTAACTTTTAAGTATCTTAAATCCATCTCTGCAGACTATTTCTACTGTTTCAGAAATATACCATTCATGTGTAACCATTTGGCTTCAAACCATATGCAGAGGAAACAATAGAAGAAAAGGTTTGCCATGCAATCATTCTTAAAGAACATATTTTAAACCATATTCACAGAAATTCATAAAGCTTTAAGAAGAAAAAAAAAAGGATTGTATGTCACCAGCTTAGCCAAGCCAAATAAGAAAACTCATGCATTAAACATCACGAAAGAAGTTATACAGCTTTAGTTCAATCTATAATTTGTGAGCTATCACAGAGATTCTGGCTTGGCACCACTAAGAAATGTTCACTGAATGTCACTGTAAATGTTTGAGAGGACTCTCCAAGGACCAATTAAAGGAAAAGAGAACTAGGCAAGATTGTTCACCAGCAGGAAAAAGAATAATGGCGCAAGATGGATATGGTTTTTCGATGTTTCTTGTTTTGTCTGTAAATAGGGAAACACATGCCAAAAATAAATAATAATTATGAATATCTCATCCAGCTATTTGTTTATGATCATTAGGAAGGGATTTTTCAGGAGTTCCCTGGTGGTGTAGTGGCTAAGGCTTCGGCACTGTCAATGCTGCGGCCTAGGTTCGATTCCCAGCCAGGGAACTACCCACATTTAAAAAAAAAAAAAAAAAAAAAGAAGGGATTTTCTTGCATTCCATTCAAGCCTTGGCCCCTCTAATTCCTAGCAGTCTCCATGTCCAAATACCAAACTAAGTCATTGACTACATGATCACTGCTCCTTTACTGTGTATATGTGTATATGTGTGTGTGTAATACATATATATTTCAAACTTGTGCTCATTCTATTAATAAGCAGTATATGGCAATAAATAGAAATCAAAGATTCTTATTTATGTATAAAATCAGAATGTTTTTTAAAAATGTTCTTTATCAACTTAAACTCGTAACTATCCATTTTCATGTTTTATTGTGCTATATATTATGTATGAATGATTGATACTTACATTTTTGCTTCTAAAATAGTTTAGGATATATAATAGACACTCAAATGTTGATTTAATTGTTTAATTGTTAACTAATTGAATTGGTTAGACTATGTGTCTTTACTATGTCCTTTAGGAAAAAAAAGTCTTTCCTCTTTTTCGTTATATATTGTTTACCTAAAACTAGTTGATATCTCCAGAGATTTAAGGAGACGGTTACTGGCTGAGTCCATTACAAATAATACTTCCTCTCACTTATAAGTTTTCATAAGTCTGGAGTATGAATGGAGGAGACTACAAAAGGGAGGAGGACAGAATGGAGGGATTAGCAGGTTGCTCTCTTAGCCCATGGATTATAATTCTCCCAAAGGTGAGAGCCTTCTTCTATATTTTTCTATACACTACACAATGCCTGACAATAAATAATAACTCTTCACTAATAATGTGTTATATTAAGAAAAGGCAGAAATTCAGAGAAAATTTAAATCCCCTGTAGAGACTCTATCCTAACAAGTTCCCTACTTTCCTTTTTTGTCTCTTTTTCATTCTTGGGTTGCTTTAGTTCTTTCCTGGTTTAACCTCTGAAATAAACCCCAGCAATTTCTGTTCTCAAACTCTGGAAGGTTGGAACGTCTTCCAAGGTAGAAAAGTTCAGTACAAGGACCAGTAAGAATAGCAGCAAGTAAGAATTACCACAGAGCTTTGGGACGAGTGATGTCCTGGGCTGGAGTTAGGGGAGTGGGGAAACATAAAGAGCCTTGCATTGAGAGTAGCCAGGCACATCCTTTTAAGCAATTTGCCTTCCCTCTTTGAGACCCACCTTCTTCCTTTGTAAAATTAAGGGATCGAATCATGTATTTTATTCCAGCTCTGATTTTCTGTAATTATAACAATTTCCCTAAAGCATATACTTTGCAATTGTTACAAATACCACAGATATGTTTCACACAGACATGCCAAATATCAAAGTGAATAAGCATTTTTCTGAAGATATTTTTTTTACTTTGCTCTGATCAATTGATATGTAAAAGACTCAGTTTCAGTCAGTGTCAACTACTTTGTACAACTACTATACACATTGTTACAGTACTTTTTAAAAATCAGTTTCCAGGTCCTTCAAATTCAGTAAAGTTCCTCTGGGGCAGGTACTATTTCTTAGTTATTTTTAAATCCCCAGTGCACAATATTCAGCATGAAAAAAGTAAACATTTTTAATAATTAACTGAACAGTTTATCCAGGCTAGAGGAAAGCATGCTGACTGATCTAACTTCCAATGCGTGACCACAAACCTCAAGAGAACCCATAGTGCTTCCTGGACATCGTACTGTATTTTCCTGGTTCAACCAGGCAACATTCATAAATATCTACCTCAGACTTCATTTTCTATCTTCCATCCTCCAACAACTTCGATCTCATGCTTTGCTTCCAAAGGGAAACACCACAAGCTCCCGAGGGCATTTCCATCAGCATGCTGACCCCATCATATGTCTTCCTGCTAGTATTAAGGATTAACTGTTTATGCACCTCGACAAGTTAACCTCTCCACTTGTACAGTAGATTCCGTTCTTTCACACCATCACAAGAACAATCATTCCTTTGGTAATAAGTCCTTCAGAGATTCCTCACTCTCGATTGAATCATCACTGCATCCCTCCCACTGCATCTTCTCCATCACTGTTGGCACATGTTATTATTTCTCTCATATTAAAAAGAAAACACTCTCTTGTCCCCACTGCTCTGTTTCACTTTTTGAATCTCCTCCAATCAGACCTCTCACTTACAAGGGAATTGGTTGTTGTTAAAGTCACCAATGACCTCCACCTGCTAGATTACGGTTGTCAGTTCTCAGTCCTCATCCTATTTGATGTGTCAGCAGCAAAGGACTTGGTTGATTAGTCCTTCCTCCTTCAAATGTTGTTTCTTCTTTTTTTATTTCTCTTCCAAGACACACACTCTTCTGGATTTCCTACCTCACAGCATTTCTTCTCAACTTCCTTTGCTGATCTCTCCTCATTTTCCTGAACTTTGACCAGTAGTGGACTCTAGTGCCCAGGTTTTGGACTTCTCTTTTCTCTGTCTCTGTATTTATCTGAGCCAGGACCATTTTAAAATCATCAAAATGCTTCTAATTCCAAAATGTATACAAAATTTATACCTTGAAGGTCACCTTCTCTCCTAATAACCAAACATGTGCATCCAATTGCCTCCTTAGCATCTTTGAAGTCTGATAGGCTTCTCTGCTGCAGTACATCTCCAAATCAAAGTCACAAACTTCCTTCACAATCTGTTCTTCTCTCAAGCCTTTGCATCACAAATAATTGTGTACCTCAACAATTACAGTTGCTCAAGCCAAAAGCTTCAGAGTCATTCTTAATTTCTCTTTCTCTGACATTCCTATCTGCAATCAAATCCTACCAGATACATCTTTAAAATATATCCAGAACCCAACTGCTTTTAACCACCTTCACCTTTACCATTCTGGCCCACACCACCACCAACTGTCACCTGAATTACAGTAATAGTTCATTTCTTTTGTCTGTGCTTGCCTTGAGAAAATCCTTGGCACGGCAACTATAATGATCCTATTATGTCAAGTTAGGTCTGAATTTTGTGATTTTTTTCTTATCTCACTCGAAGTAAAAGCATGATGGTGGGGAGAAACCTCATTGGAAATTGTCAGGTCCTAATAATTTCACTGACCTATATTCCCTCTTGCTATGTCCCCTGAAGTCTCAGTAGCCCCTTAGCTACTCCTTGAGGATTGCAGATCCACTCCCAATCAGGCCTTTGCATCTGCTGTTTCCTCTGCCTACAACATTTCTCTCCCAGATGGCTTGCTCCCTTACTTCCTTTAGGTTTTTACTCAAATGTCAAGTCAATGAGATTTTACTTGTCCTCTTTAGCTAAAACTTCAATCCCTCTCCACCAACCTCCAGCAGTCTCTAATCCCCTTTTTTGCTCTCTTCTGGAACATTGAAAAATCTTTATAAATATATACTTAACAAGAGAATTGAAAGAAAGGGAAAAACAGTAACACAAAGTCTGTACTAAAGATCGTTCTCTAGAAATCAAACTTGAAACTTATTTTTAAATGTCTCAGATTCATAAAGTATTGCCAAAGATAGTCCTCTGAAGTCTTTCCATAATTAATAGATAAAAGTGATTTCTAATTAGCATTTAAACCTTTTGGAAACAATTGGATGCTATTAACACACTTAAAATGGTTTAAAAAAACATTCCTTGAGAATGAGAAATATTAAAAGATAAAAATTTTTCAGAAATGATGATTGTTCGTTCATCTTTGCTGTAGATATATGCTAGAATTCATCCTTTTCTCTAAGAAGACCTAAAAAGAGAAAGCAGCTTAAATACAATTTAAATGTGATCTTTACCAACTGAAGAAAATTAGGAATAGTAAATGCAGGTTCCATTCTTCTGTTATAGTATATAGCCAAACCATTTGTTATCTCATAATCAAAGTATTCTCCTAAGCAATTTAAAATGTTTATCCCAGTTATATCATTCTACAAGAAAGGCATTTGGTTACTAAGTAAAACAAAACTTAAGACACATTTTACTTGTTTGACTGTTTGGGGGAAGAAAATTTGTTACTTTGGCATTGCCTTCATGAATTGTCTTATTTAATTACTATTACAGACATCTAGCATTTTAAATAGTGAAGGGTCTGAAAAATAAAAGTCATGAGCACAAGAATAGTTGAATTTAAATTTTAAACTGCACCCAGGATATTAAGGAGTTAGAGGGTGGTGACTTGGTTAGCAGCTTCTTATCATGTAATGTAAGTAAATGTTAAGTGAAAAGAAATACAATCATTATTTTTTTGAGGGAAGAAGATGTTTGGCCACCTTCTGATGATTTCTTAGCCTGGAGGGAAGCTTCTGAATATAAGCTGCTAGAATGACAGTGGAGAACTGAAATTCAGCAATGTCTAGAGAGATTTAGGAAAACAAAGAAAGAGGGTTTAAGAAGAAAGAAAAGAACTATGAAATTAGTTCATAATCCAGAGGGCCAAACTCTCCTGGTTTCAAATGAGCTCTTGAACTCTAGTAGAGCTGGTTAAAATGGGGGTTGCTGATTGAAATTTTGGGTTAGCAGAAAGTGGCTTGCTACTTCTGTTTGTTCTAGTCATTTACCCTTCCTCCGGACGTATATTACTTCCTTTCAAAGATGCTACTGAATCTATTGTCTAGTAGATGGTTTTTCATTTACCCATCAAAGCTCCCTCCCTCCTTCTTTTCTGAGTATTGTCCAGGGGTGCATGTGGGAAGATAAAAGAAAGGATATAAGGTCGATGGTCACAGACAGAAATTAACTACAGTTAGAAAAATAAGTAGTGGATGTCCAGTGGTTTTGACTTTCTACTCTTTGAAGGTCTCCCTGGAAAGATGGAAAAGAAAGAAGAATGTCCCTTTAGTTCCTACAGAGTTTTCCTCTCTAGTTAGTTATGAACCTGAGTGCCAGACAAAAGATGGTCCAAGGTCCCTGCTGCTCCTAAGAAAAGAAATCAGTATAAGAACACTTTTACATAACCTTGCACAAAAACCATCATTATATGTGTATAACCTCTCACTCCCTGCAAAACCAATACCAGTTAAAGTGACAACAGTCCTAAAAATCACACTGAGAATCATTTCTCCATTCTCTGCAGCACTCCCTTTTCTGAATAGAAGGAATATAATTTCTCTTTTCTTTCTTTTGGTTATATTCCTGGGATATGTGCATTTATCCCTGGTGGATGAGGGAAAAGCCTTAAACTATTGTACTAGTCTCCATTCCATAAAGAACTGCCATATAATGGCTGTCACATCCCCTGTATTTTTATATAAAGCTGTAAGCTTTTCTTAAGAATATAAAATATTAAATGTGAAAGTTATATTTGCCATCAAGATGCATGAAAATTGATTTTTGATTTTTCAGACATTAACTTGTTCTGTTCATACTTATGATAAGACAAGGAAGGAGGTGAAAATAAAATCTGTCTAGAGAGGTATTATCACATGAATGGTCTTGAGCCATCTCTTATAGAGTTTTCCTCTCTCGTTAGCTATGAATCTGAGTGACAGAGAAAAAATGAACGCCCACTAATCTTAGGATAATAAATCAGTATAAATTAATGGTATCATGCTACCTGATATCAAACTATATTATAAGACCATAGCAATAAAAACAGCATGGTACAAATATAAAAAGACACATGGATCAGTGAAACAGAATAGAGAGCCCAGAAATAAATTCATGCATGTATGGTTATTTAATCTATGACAAAGGAGGCAAGAATCTACACTGGGGTAAATACAGTCTATTCAATAAATGGTGCTAGGAAAACTGGACAGATACATGCAATAAAAATGAAAGCGGACCACCTCTGTATTTCACATACAAGAATAAACTCAAAATGAATTAAAGACTTAAATATAAAACTCAAAACCATAAAACTCCAAGAAGAAAACATAGGCAGTAACTTCAGCAACAATTTTACTTGTCCCCTCAGACAAGGAAAACAAAAGAAAAAATAAACAAATGGGATTACATCAAACTAGAAAGTTTTTGCATAGCCAAGGAAACATCAACAAAACAAAAAGACATCCTACTGAATGGGAGAAGATATTTGCCAATGATACATTTGATAAGAGGTTAATATCCAAAAATCTATTATAAACTCATACAACTCAATACAAAAAAATCAAACAATCTAATTAACAAATGGATAGAGAACCTTAACAGACATTTCTCCAAAGAGGACATTCAGATGGCCAACAGACATATGAAAAGATGTTCAACCTCACTAATCACCAGAGAAATGCAAATTAAAACCACAGTGAGATATCACCTCATACCTGTCAGAATGGCCATCATGAATAATAAACAAACAAGTGCTGGTGAGGATGTGGAGAAAAAGGAACCCTTGTGTACCATTGGGATTACAAATTGGTGTAGCCACTATAGAAAACATTATATAGGGATGGCAACAAAATGGCAGTGTGAAAGGGACCTCCAAAAAACTCCTCCAGATTACAACTAATAAAGGACCCATACCACAACCAAGGGGCCCTCTACACAATACACAATCACAGCTAAGAAACCCACTCATCACCACATCAAGGTACCTGTAAGAGGGAAGAGGGTTAAACAAAGGAGAGATAACAGGAAGAGCAGGGACGCGACCACATGGGCCCCTTCTTGGATCTCTACTGCTGGGGGAGGGGGAGGAAGAAGGCAGCAGAAGAGTGCTCTAGGCTTCATTCAGTCCCAAGGACAGAGGAAAGGGGGCCCACAAGTGGGGTGTGAGGTACCACAACCACCTCACTTTGACTCCAGGAGGTGCAAACCGGTCCACAAAATGCAGCGGCCAGACTTCACCCTAGTTCCCAGAGGATGGGGCATGACTGGGTGGTGAGGAGCTGCAGTGTGAATGCTCCAGCAGGGAAGTAGGAGACGGGAGCTGCATGTGCGTTTCTCACACCACACTCATGATCATCTGAAAGGCCAACAAACAAGACAGCTGACCCCAAGGCTCACAGCAGAATCTACGTGCAAACTGAGAACAGGGGCACAATCATGGCCAAACTCCCAACACTACCTGGAGCCACAGGAAGAAAACAAAGCTGTGACTATCCCTCCCCTCCAGACTTCTGCCCACCCGGTATCAGCAGTGAGGCTCGAGAGAGGCAAAACAACAACAACAACAACAACAACAACAACAACAACAACAAAACCACCAAGAAACCAGATAGAGGCAGCTCAAATTAAAGAGATGGGGACAGATCACCCATCAGAAACAGAGCCCAAAGCAATGATTATAAAAATGCTTCAGGAACTGGATGATAATTTCAACAAGAGAGATAGCAAGCATTAAAGAATATTTACAAATCATTATAAAGGGCCAGAGAGAGACAATGACTACTTTAACTGAAATGAAGAATGAAATAAAAGTCACTAAACTAGATAAAATTAAGTGCAAAGCAGTGATTTGCAGGAAAAGCCAGCAGAAAACACCCAGCCAGAACAGTCTGAAAACAATTTCCAAAAAAATGAAAATGAATTGAGATTCCTCTGTGACTATATCAAACATAAAAATATAAGAATAACAGGTGTGCCTGAAGGTCCAGAGGAAAAGTAAGGGAAGAAATAATCACAGAAAATTTTCCTAACCTGATGAAAGAAATAGACATACAAGCCCAGGATGCACAGAGAATCCCAAACAAGATGATCCCAAACAAGAACACACTGAGACATATCATAATTAAAATGGCAAAAGTTAAAGAAAAAGAAAAAATTCTAAAACAGCAAGAAAATGCAAGTAGTAACTTTAAAGGGACACCCATTTGACTCTCACCTAATTTCTCACCAGAAACTTTACAGGCCAGAAGGGATTGGCAGAAAATATTCAACATGATGAAAACCAAGGATCTACAACCAAGAATAATGTATCCAGCAAAGCTAGCATTCAAAATTGAAGGACAGATAAAGAGCTTCTCAGATAAGAAAAAGCTAAAGGAATTTATTACCACCAAATCAGTACTACAAAGAATGTTAGAGGGACTTCTTTAAGAAGGGAAGAGGGATGGGAGAGTGGGTAAAATAAGGGAAAGGGATGGAGAAATTTAGTTTGATTGTTACTACAAACACAAAAGCAACAAAGAAAAAAAAATTCATAGACACAGTCAATAATTTAGTAGTTACCTGAGGGTAAGGAGGAGAGAGAGAGGGGGAAAAGGGACAGGAACACAAATATATTGTGATGGAAAGAGAACTGACTCTGGATGATGAACACATAATACAACACATAGAAGATGTAATGTAGAATTATACACCTGGGACCTATGTAATTTTTTTTTTCTTTTTTGCTTTTTAGTATATGAGTAGCTCCCTGACTGGGAATCGAACCCAGGCCGCAGCGCTGACAGCGCTAACGCCGAAGCCTTAAGCCACTACACCATCAGGGAACTCCCTGTAATTTTTTCTAATCTATGTCACCCTAATAAATTTTTAAAAAAGAAAGAAAACATTATGCAGTTTCCTTAAAAAATTAAAAATAGAACTACCCTATGACCCAGCAATTTCACTCCTGGGTATTTATCCAAAGAAATCTAAAACATTAATTCAAAAGGATATATGCACCTCTATGTTTACTGCAGTGCTATTCACAATTGCCAAGGTATGGAAACGACCAAAATACCCATCAATAGATGAGGATAAAAAAGAGGTGATTGATATGGATATATAGATATGGATATAGATACAGATAGAAATATATATAATGGAATATTATATATATATATATATATATATATATATATATATATATATATATATGTATGTATATAATGGAACATTACTCTGTGATTAAAAAGAAATAAATTACCATTTGCAACAATATGGATGGACCTAGAGGGCATTAATTGAAATAAGTGAAATTAGACTGAGAAAGACAAATACCATATGATGTCACTTATATGTGGAATCTAAAGAAAAAAATAAATGAACAAGTAAAACAGAAACAGACTCGTAGGTACAGAGAACTAACTGATAGTTGCTATATATGAGGGGGGTTGGGTGAACAAGTTGAAGGAATTAGGAAGTACAAATTAGTAATCACAAAACAGCATGGGGATGTGAAATACAGTATAAGAAATATGTTCGATAGTATTGTACAGCCTCTGTCCGATGTCCAATGTATACTAGACTCATTGAGGGGATCACTTCATAAATTATGTAAATGCCTAACCACTGGGCTATATACATGAAACTAAAATAAAATAATATTGAATATCAACTATAATTAAAAATATATATAGTCACAAAATGTAAAGTACAGTATAGGGACTACACTAGTGGTATTGTAATAGTTATGTGAATATCAGATAGGGTTATTTCTTTGTGAGGTGTGTAAATGCCTAATCACTGGGTGGTTTTGTACACCTGAAATTAATAATAAAAAAAAATAATCAGGGGATATATAGTAGAGCATAGAGAATATAGTCAATAATATTCTAAAAACTATGTACAATGTCAGATGGGTAATAGATTTATTGGGGTTATTACTTTGTAATGTATATAAATGATAATCACTATTGTTGTTTTGAATTAATTTAAAAATAATAATATTGAAGGTCAACTATAACTGCAAAAAATAAATATTTTTTCAAAAGATCCATTTTTTCACTTTAAAATAAACAGAGTCAAATGTGACAAATGCAGAGGCAAAATATAATGGGCACATAATGCTATTCCCATGGAGATCCAACAGACTCCAGCAACTAGAGCTCCCAAAAAGGGAATGACATAATCTCAAAAGTACACGTTGCATTGACAACGTGAAATTGACAACATTGCTACTCACTCAAGAAATACACTTCTTTCAACAATGTGCTTATGTCTTTAAATTTGTATTTATTAAAGCAAGGATCTGTGCTATTTAAGTAAATGTAATACAGCCTGTAAAACCATGGCATGGCCTAAGTTGTCTTGACTATAAAATGCCATTCTAGAGTTCATATATCAATGACAACAACAATACCACAAAAGAACAATACATCATTAACTCTTTCTCATTATGAAATATTGGAAAGAAGTAAAATCTTAATGGAGATAAAAAGATAGAGGGATCACACATTCAGAGCAAATGCATCAGGAGGGCTCTGCTCAATGGCATCAGTTACATTGTAAATGAATTAGAAATTTTAATTCTGCCTTAGCTTAGAAATCTGCCTATCCTAGAGTTTATAAGAAATCAGTCTCTTTTAAATGTCATTCAACAGGTTCTCTGCTGTACATGGGATGTAACTGAATTGTCCTTATCAGAGTCTTTCTAGTTAACTTTCCTTCCACCAGACACTCTCAGAAATAATTTAAGACTAGATTCCAAAAATTGTTTTAATCTTGAAAAATATATGTTTGAAGCATATTGTCCCTCTATGCAGCAAATCACTCCTGATATTATTCACAAGCAGATATCTTTGTTACTTCACATAAAAATAAAACATGAAATTTAGCCTTTATATTATGTCCACATCTAAGCTATTGTCTCTAAGTTTCAGTGTCAGCTAAAAATTAAATTTAAAAACTCAGCATTGTCTACTCTATTCAAAAGAAATGAGATTTTCTTTCTATTTTGTGATTATAGCCAAGATTGCAAAGGATTGGGGCCTATAACTCAAGCTTTGCCTCCTTCACATAGAGAAAAATAGTACTAGCAATTTACTCCTCAAGTAGACCAAATGGACAAACATTGAAAAGGAGTACGAGTCCAGATTCAGTCTCACATCTCAAGATAACATGGGAAAAGCTACATCCTCATAAACTAACTTCAATTGGAAAATAAATAAAAGTTGCTGCTATATCAAAAATGATACACTTTTAAGTGTATGACTGTTGAAAAGTGCCTTTAAGAGGTATGAAATACACTGGGTGGTGAACATACAATGAAACACATAGATGACGCACTGTAGAATCTATATCATTCTTGTTAACCAGTGTCACTCCAATAACTCTAACAATAAAAAAAGATGTTTGTAATATATAATGTATATGGTCTAAAACTAAATCTGATGGTTCCCTGGTGGTCTAGTGGCTAGGTTTCAGCGCTCTCACTGCTATGGCCTGGGTTCAATTCTTGCTTAGGGAACCATTAAAAAAAAGTTTAAAAATAAATCTATGCAATTGGTTAAATCCATGATTTGAAGATTTAAGATGAAATATCTTATATATGAAATACATAATATATACTTTATATTTAAGATGAAATTTTTATATATAGCTTTAGTTCTATACTATATATATATATACTACAAAGCTTCAATAGTCAAAACAACTTGGTATTGGCAGAAAAACAGACACACAGACCAATAGAACAGATTTGAAAACCCAGAAATAAACCCACAATTATAGAGACAAGTAATTTTTTATAAAGGATCAAAAAATATGCAATGGGGAAAAGACAGCCTCCTCAATAAATGGTGCTGGGAAAACTGGAAAAACATATGCAAAAGATTGATTCTGAGCTGTGAACTGTCACCATATACTAAAATTAATTCAAAATTGATGACCTCCACATAAGACCTGAAACAATAAACTCTATAGAAGAAAACATTGGTACTTAACTTATAGATCTAGGGCTCAAGGGAGACTTCACGAACCTGACCTCAAAGGCAAGGGAAGTAAAAGCAAAAATAAATTTATGGGACTATATCAAACTAAAAAGCTTCTGTACAGCAAATGAAACCATCAACAAGGCAAAGAGACAGCCGACTGAATGGGAGAAAATATTCACAAACAATGCATCTGGTAATGGTCTAAAATCTAAAATATATATGGAACTAGTATGACTCAACGACAACAAAAAACAAACAACCCAAATAAAAAGTGGACATAGGATCTAAACAGACACTTCTCCCAGCAGACATATGAAAAAATGCTCATCCTTATTAGCTATCAGGGAAATGCAAATCAAAACCACAATGAGATACCACCTCACACCTGTGAGAATGGCTATTATCAACAAGACAAGGAATAACACGTGCTGGAGAGGACGTGGAGAAAAAGGAACTCTGGCACACTGCTGGTGGGAGTGCAAACTGGTACAACCACTGTGGGAGGCAGTGTGGAGGTTCCTCAGAAAATTGGGAATGGAGCTACCATTTGACCCAGCAATCCCCCTTCTGGGGATCTACCCAAAAAACCTGAAAACCTTTGTCCGCAAAGACTTATGTACCCCAATGTTCATCGCAGCGCTGTTCACAGTGGCCAAGATATGGAAACAACCGAAGTGCCCTGTGACAGATGACTGGATATAGAAGCTGTGGTACATATACACAATGGAATATTACTCAGCTGTAAGGAAAGATGAGATACTCTCATTTGCGATAAAATGGATGATCTTGAAATCATCACGCTAAACGAAATAAATCAGACAGAAAAAAAAAAAGAACCATATGACTTCACTCAAATGTGGAATATAAAACTGAAAGCAACAAAGAAAAAACAAAAAACTCATGAACATAGTCAATAGTTTAGTGGTTACCTGGGTGTAACGGGGGAGGGGAAGGGAGAGGAGAAAGGAGGAGCCAGATATTTGGTGATGGGAAGAGAATTCACACTGGGTGGTGAGAATATAATGCAACACATAGATGGTGCACTGTAGAATTGTACACCTGGAACTTATGTAATTCTTGCTAACCAACGTCACCCCAATAAGTCTAATAATAAAAATAAATAAATAAATAGATAGGTAGGTAGATAGTCTCTTCGTGGAAGTCTCATCATTTACATCATCTAAGCTGGACTCTTGTTTCCTGCCATAACCCTAACTGATATGGAAGTCCAAGGACAAGGCTGGATCTTAATCATCTTTTAATCTCAGTGATTAGCAAACTGCCTAGCACACAGAATATTCTCAGGATATGAGTATAAAAGGAGAACTCCCAGACAGCTTTCACCTTTGGACTATAGATGTCTGCTTCTCAATGGGCTCCCAAAAATCAATTCCACAGTAGCTCCTAGGACCTTTCCCATTGTGTCTGGACCTTGCGTGGTGCTGTGAAACAAGCATGGAACTTGAAGTCTGGCAGATCTACATAACCTTGGGATAATTATTCAATTTCTATAGTTTTTTTTTTCCTTCGGTAATAAAGCTAACCTTAAAAGACTGAATTGATTGTTTTATAGGCTAAAGTTAAATTGTGGTACCAAAGAACTATAAAAGCACAATGACTTCAATGAAAGGGTACTCTACTTCCATGACACAGACTAGTCCGGATAAAATGCAGTTCACACTAGTGAGGAAGGTCTGTTTAGTGTGGTCATTCAACACCCTGTGTTCTTGCCGTCTTGGTGCTTTTTCACATCCCAGATATCATCATCCTCTCCTTGGTTCAAGCGGAGTGATTCCCAACATAGGAATGAGTAAGGAAGTACATAGAAAACAGGCAATTTCCTTTTTAAATGTTTTTTTTTCTTCAATTTTTAATTTTGCTAAAATACACATAAAATAAAATTTAGTACCTTAACCATTTTTAAATGTACCATTCAGTGGTTCAGTGGCGTTACATACATTCATATTATGCAACTATCACCATCATCCATCTCCAGAACAATTTTCATCTTGCAAACTGAAATACTTTGCCCATTCAACCATAATTCCCATGATTTCCTCCCCCCAGTCTCTGGTAACCACTATTCTCTCTATAACTATGAGCTCAGCCTTTTTTTTTTTTTAGGTCCCACATACAAGTGAGATCATACAGTATATATCTTTTTGTGTCTGGCTTATTTTATTCATCATAATGTCCTCCAAGTTTATCTATGTTGTCACAAATGTCAGGATTTTCTTTTCTTAAAACACTAAATAATATTTCATATATATATATATATATATATATATATATATATATACACCACATTTTTTATATTCATTCCCTCATTCATGGACATTTAGATTCTTTCCTTAGCTATTGTAAATAATGTTGCAGTAAACACAAAACTACAGATACCTCTCTGAGATAATTATTTCATTTCCTTTGGATATACACCCAGAAATAAAATTGCTGGATGATACGATAGTCTTATTCTTACTTGTCTGAGGAATCTCCATACTGTTTTCCATAATTGCTATAGCATTGGTTGTGTGTGTGTGTTGCTTAACAAGACCAAGGAAATGAAACCCAGATAATCTCAGACTCTGCAGTGAAACAGGTTTGAATCTTGGCTCCTACCCTTACTATGGAGGTCACCTAGGGCCAGTGACTTAACTTATTTAATCCAGTTTCTTCATCTATGAATGATAGACAACAATAATGACTACTTCATAGAATTTTGGTGATAAATAAAAAAGACATTATAGGATATGTATATATGCATGTGTTTGTGTGTGGGGGTTAGTTAGCATGGTATATGGAATGTAGTATGTTTCCTGCCATAACCCTAAATTAATTATTATAAAGAACAACAAGGAAGGCAGATTGGACTGCAACACCACAGTAGGCAACACCATGATCAGCTGTTGGACTGAGTAGCTTAAAAGTAGTATTATGCTTCATGAAGACAGCTGTATTCTTTTGTTCACCTTCATCCAGACTGAGGATGACATAAGGACCTAGTGAAGGACATCCAAGGAAAGGCAGACACAAATGTAGAAAATAGGAAGAAACAGAAGAACAACCACATTAAAATACATTCAAATTTTCCCTGGAGAATATTATAAAACTCTAGATTCTTCCCAACTTTAACATTTCTAGAATACTATAGGAATTCTTGGACTGAACAAGAAAATAAAAAAATTCCAAAGCAAGTATCTTAGCCTACAGGGTAGAAGCTCTTTCAGTTTGCAGTCTCACTTCCACAGCATTCCATTAATTAAAAGGAATCAGTAATGTCAGTCTAGGTTGCGAATAAGCAACACACACACACACACGTGTGCATGCACACTTACTTCTTGATGGAAAGCACATCAAAGATTTTGTGGACAAGTTTTAAAAGCTCCACATGATGTATTATAGTTTTTAACTTGGGTCCTAAGTTTTTATATACATATACTGGGTCTGAGAACAAACCACATATTTTGAGATCGAAGACTACAGCCTAAACAGTATTTTGTAAAAGCTATTATATGGCACAAAAGTGTATGTTTCAATTATTATGCATCCCTTACCCTAAATTCTCTTTTCAGAGTTTGTAAATATATATCAATGTAGCAGACAGAATATATTAGCAAAATAAGCATTTGTCATAGCAAGAACTTTCTCAAAATAATTGTGAAGAATACAAATTAGATGTAAGTGTTATGTATTTTTGTAGATGACAGATGATATTAAATAGTCTTGGAGTTAAGTTTCCCCAAAACTTCTCTCACTAGAATTACCAGTACACGAGAAAAAATGTGCTTGTTAAAAAATAAATAAATAAATTTAAAAAAACAACAGTATCCTTAGCCTACAACCTTGTATAATCACTTCTATGGTTCACATATTTTAATTGTCAATATTTTAATTAGGAGTTTTTCATCTCAATATGTTCCAGATCAAGTCTTATTTCTGAGTCTGTGATTCTCTGTTTGCTAGTTTATTACTTTAAAAGAAACTCAATTTACTGTGCAGTGACAAGAATATTATCCTTATTTTAGGAAGACTTTAAATTATAGGGCTGGTCTGAAAATTATCAAATACAAAACAAAATTCACCAACTTCGACTCGTGCTTGTGGTTTGATATGACATGACCTGCACTTCTGCTCTAATGTAATTCTCTTATCCAGTCATCATCCAACCAGTCCCGTGGGAAGTTCAGGTTTATGCTTTAAACGTGAGTTTCATTCCTTTCTGTAGAGCAAAGAAAACATACGAGTTTTCGGGAAAGAAAAAAGCTTTATATGAAGGACAAAATGATACCCATGTTCTAATATAAAAGTCATAGAATAAAATTATCTGTCAAGGAAGAGTTTTAAAAAGCAGTTGAAAATGTGAATAAATTACTATGATTTTTAATTCCATGTATCATGCCTAGG